>JAOWBL010002197.1:0-14045 GCA_028564865.1 Zenarchopterus dispar
CTTTTGGCTGCTACAACTCTACTAATGAACGCTTCAGACAGCAGGGCATCTCCTTTCACAAGTAAGTAGAAATTTTCTTGTTTAGTAATATTTAGATATTATGCCACGTAGTGCTTCAACAGTGCAAAGTTGAATCAGGTTGACTATTTATCACGAACGAGGTAAAATACACTCTTATTTGAGGCCTACACTATTGACATCTGTTTGTTTACATGTGAACTAGCACTCTTCAAAATGGCGTCGCTATGCGCACGTCACCTTCAACGCTAGCCAACATGATCTGTCCAATCCAGTAATAGAGACCACTGGTCTATAGTTCTAACTTTGATCACATGACAGTGGAGACCACGTGTTTCTGGTCCAGAGTGGAGCTTCACTTTCTCTATAGTGGCCACCTAGATCCTCTTGTGCTAAACTGTCACCACCAAGAAGTGGCAATATGTGCAGTTCCTTGAATGACCACTAGGAGCTGCCTCCAATCACCACTGATCACCATGTTAAAATGTCCAACTTTACAGCAATATAAAAACGTTTTTACTGCTTAGTACATAAAAAAGTCATTTTTAAGCTTCCCTAATTAAACATATAAAGCCGCAAATTTATGTTTATTTATACATCCATCCACTTGCTCAACATCTTTCCCGTCTGCTCCTGGCGCTGACAGAGGTTGGTTCAGCTGGAGGCACAATTGACTAACTTTGCCCAAATCTCCACTGGTACCTATCTCTGAGGGAGCCTCAGTTCCCTGCTAGCCCTGTTTTACCTCGTTTCAGGTGTTGCTTCATAATCAGAAGAAATAAGGATGGGTGGACAGACTTGATCAAACAAATGAATGTAACGTAATGTAAGTCAGATGTTCGCTGGGCATGTTTCAACCGGTTTCCAGGCTTTGCTCCTTCTTCATATTTGCATATTTTTTGGATTACCCAAGGTTGGGTGGAGTCATCTCTGTCAACATGGCTCCCTCCAGAGGTCTGAATGTTAGCATTAATGCAGCATTTCACTGTCCCATGTTGTTTATGTGCTTTGTTGTGTTTAAAAGGGCTTTTGTCTGTGCAAAATAAGATCTACGTTTAAATTCAATAAAGCCTTTGAACACGTGTGACTGGTAAAGTGCCATTTTGAAGTATTGACAAGTTTTTGGCTCCACTGTGAAAAATCTGACCCCTCACAAACAATCAAATCCAACATCTACCTCTGCACAGCAGACCAGAGAGCTTTATTTATTATTTATATGGTGCCAGGATGTTTATAGTTCCCCCTGGAGGTGCTTACACTGCAGCTGGGTGGGAACCTGTAATGAACATGTGAGGGCTTCATTACCTCCTGGAAACTGATGTGCAAACACACTCCTGCATTCATGCATGCTCAATCAAACAGAACACACTCATGCCGCTACTGGCTGTCAATAACGTTTTAATATTCTTGGACCCTGCAGTCATTTCAAGTATGACAAAAAAAAGCTTGAAAATCTCAGATTTGGCCCTGATGTTTACAGAAATCAGACGGAGATCAGATTTTGATTTGCTGGCTGCGCTCTTGTAAAAATAAACTTTTCTGTTGCTGCAGTTATTTGCATGAGCATGAAGACAAAAACTCATACACATCCTCATGTTTTTTTCTTTTATTATAGTGTCTTGCAAAGCTCATAATGTTTACTTGCACATACGGACTGCAGAAATCAAAATGAGGTAAACATGTGATTTTGAGACAAAGAATTGTGTGGTTTTACAGTCACTGCCAGTGTACAGTACTATCATCCAAGAAAATGATACTTTTACTTGTCATAGGAGAACAAAAATAAAAGTTATTATTCCCAAGAAAATGCTTCTGATCTGCCCAAGTATTCCAATATGTTTTGACATTTGAAACTGAAGCAGATACATTTTATTACCCTTAAGCATGTTATAATGTTTAGTGTATTATGCAAACCTGTCAGAATTACTCATCTTTAACATTTTATGCTTCATTTGAGGTCTGAGTAAGCACATAAATCAGTTTCTGAAAGTCGACAGGTAGCATTTTTGAAACTCAATATGTGTGTAGTAAACACCCTTCCTGTGCTTTGTGAAAAGTTCTTGAGCAATGAGGAATTACCGTGGATTTTAAGATGAAATGATAACTTAACTTTCAGATCACTCGTGACTGCTTCGACTCTTGTTTCTTGTGCAGGTTTTTGTCATCACCATAGCGATGAGGATGATGGAAAAGCCCACATAAGTACGGCCTGTTTTAAATGTAATAACTGAACTGTTAGCCCGGTGTTTACAAAGAGTCATGTGGGCTGTTGTTGAAGGTACAGGTGAGTCATGATGTATGTACCAGAAGATCTCCTGCGTGAGTAACGCATCTATTCATTCGAAGGCTTATTTCATGCCAGAACAGAGCAGAGTTATTCATCGACTCATGGGACCGGGTTTTACAAATCTGTCTAAGTCATCTACATGGCAATTATGTGAACTTCCATCACATTTATTTTCCAGTTAATCCACCTGGAACACGCTTGTGTGTATATGTCACTGACCAGTGTGGTGTTTTCTGTCGAGTTTTTCAGCCGTGGTCCTCCGGGGCTCTTTGACGAGCCCTCGACAAACAAATGAGGCTGTAATGTTATTTTCTACTCGCTTAATCTGAACGCAGCCTTAGACACCGCGGTCTGTCGGACCACAGTGTGATTCTTAAACTCAACCGCAACAATCTAAATCAAATAAACATGACTTCCTTCTCTTATTACCAACTGTTGCAGATTTCCCCTCCGCTCGTCATTAAACTACTGAAAGTCAGGTCAAAACCCATGTTTAGATGCTTTCAGTATCTGGTTTTATGGTTCAAGAGTTTCGACAACTGCGTTCAGCAACTGTTACATCAGTTTCTTTTTTAATCTCACACCTGCAAGTATCAATTAATTATAACCGAACAAGAATTCAGCAAGTCCAAACATGCCCAGCTTTCACTTCTCTCCTGACCTCAGCGGAGTCAGCTTGCGTTATCTAACTGCCGCTAACGCTGCAGGGAAGTCCCTGGCGCCGTGGATTCTGAAAATTATCAGCTTTGGCTGATTGATAAAAGCTAATAACATCAGATAAGAGCTGCACACCACAAAGAGGGACTTAAATATTCAAGCATTGAATTAATCAGAGAAGGGGCAATAAAAAAAAAAAGCCTGACACACAAACATAGATCATGGGAATCTGGATCCGCTACTAAGTCCCTCATGAGTTTTTGTCCTTGACTTCCAGCTGGCTGCATGTTCTTGCCGCCGTTAAACCAATAGGATGCCCAGAAATAGTCCTGGCTTTATGTGGCAACTGTAAACTGAGAAAGTCTTCCACTATTTTCCATCTCCATCCATCCATTTCTGTCAGTGCTGTAGTGTGTGTGGTGGGGTGTTTTTCTCTCTCTCCCTCCCATCCACAACGGAAAAAAAAAAGAAGAGAAAAAAAAGAAAAAGTGCAGGGCTGCACAGCCGAACTGCTGATTGTACTTTTGGGATTCATGCAAATCTGCTTCTGCATGCATCAAAGCGGAGTTTGGTTTTCGTTCCTGTCGTAGGCTGTAATGTGATTATCTTCGCTTGAATGTGTGGAAGTTTGTGTCTTGTCATTTGTACTGCAAGATGACAGAGAAAGAGGGATCTGGGAGGGGGTAGGTGGGGTGGGAGGCCTGGTGATGACGGCGGGAGGGGAGGGGATTAGCTGGAGATTTGAGCCATACCAGAGCTTTACTGCACGCCACAATAGCATGTGTGGTGATTGTGTTGAAGGCTTGGCGTCCAGGGCCCGGGCCTCCCCTCCGTGGACTGATGTTTGCCGAGGCCGCGGCTCTCCCTCCTTCTTGTGGCCTGTTAGATGTCTTTGTTTCTCCCCGGAGGAGGCCAATCAAAAAAGAAGCAAGGAAGAGGGAAACATTACCGCAGCACTGCCCATGTATGACCTCTCCCTGCGCCACTGCCCTCATATTTCTCTTTCTTTGTGTTTTATTTATTTATTATTTTTTTTATGCTCTTCTGGCAGCGCTCGGTGTCATGCGCAGGTCCGAAGACCGGCAACACTCTGGAATTTACATCCCTGCTAATTTTAGCAATCGGTTCCTGACCAGAAAACACATCCTCCAATTTCTGTCTATATTGGTCTTCCTGCGTCTTTCCGTTGCTTTTTCTCTCACCAGCGCTCCAGGCAGGGCTGCTGGGAGCTAACTCCCCTCCGAGCCCCTTCATTTTCCAGTTTTCGCTGCATTCCCAACTACAGGATCTTGTTCGCCGATCGCTCCTCCTTAAGGTTTAATTCACGCAAAAACAAACTAATCTGTCGGAACTAGACTCCACAATGGACCTATTTGATAAGATGATAAGGGAGAAAATAATCATTTCCAACATCAAGCACTTCCCCAACTGTGCTGCTGAGAGCTGTTTGATGTCGCCACAGATGACATGAGGGGGAGTGGGGAGCCGTAACACTAGCCACTGTTGATGTAAGCCTTGTCTCTCAGCAAGCGCTTTGTATATTTTGAAACGTCTGCCTAATTCACTCCACATTTCTCTTAATAACATTGCTGATGTCACCCGAAGTGTTACAGCTCTGGCGGATCTGTCTCAACAAATACCTTTTCACATCTTTGGAAGCTGCTTCTTCAATGTTCTTTTATGGCTTTAGCAGTTTTGCACGATGGAAGACTTAAAACAAATATTACATCTGAAGGCTGAATAAGAAGAACTGGAGTGAACACAGGCCCGTTTTTAAAAGTACACAAAATTAGAAAAAAAAAATCCCTTATATATTTGTTGTGCAAAACCATTTTCAAATTAGTTGTTAAACTGTAAAATTAAAACAAAAACAGGAAGTGGGAAAAGAGGGCTTTTAGAGCTTCTCTGTGTAGCAATACCACTTCTGACCACATGGGGGCATATGACTCTGAAGTGCTGGGAAAGAGCCACCAACAATACAGTAGTAATGAGTGGGAACAGTGCAGTATGTCTTGCAATACCACACTAGTCCACTAGAGGTCGACACATATATATTTTTGTGATATGGTGCCCTCGTGTAGTCAGAAGTGGTATTGCTACATCAAGTGGCTTTAAACGATGTTACTTTTTTCCATGACAATGTTTCTACAGATCAAGCCTCTTTAAATGCATGAATGACCTCAAATTACATATATACATGCATTTTACACCATACCTCAATTGATTAAATACATTTCACCCTTAAACGGACGTAACTGATTTAAAGTCACAGTATGTCACAATAGCACTCCAGACCACATGGGGGCAGCACGTGACAAGCATGTACCTGCTCCTGGTGGACGGCACAAAGCAACATGACAAACAGGGTTAATATATATCTGAAAACTAACAGAAACAAAAAATATTTTTGCTTCGTTTGACATTTTAAACCATATCACATGTTTTAAAGAAAATGGGGTATATTAGAGCATATGTTTAAAAAGTAAAAAGACAAGTAAACATGCCTGGATTTTACGACTTTATAATATGCTACATGGATTTTTTAAATTTTTAATTTGATTTAATTAATTAATTTTTTTTTTTAACCTCAGAGCACATGAAGAGTGATCAAAGTGTTTCTGAAAGGATTCCTGAAGACTGGATTTTAGTTTTAAATCACTGGAACCTGAAAAATCCATTTTTGATGTGAGGGGTGGACTTATGACATGAGTAGAGGGGTTTGAGCGGCGAGCATATGAAACACACCCAAGATATATGCTCTTTAACCCATTCAGACCTGATGAAATATTTATATGATGTTATATTCAGTCTTCAAGATGCAATGTCATACTTTTTTCTTTTTTCTTTTCTTTTTTAATACCCATCAGCATGAAGAGAGTATTTGACTTCCTATAAACTATAAAGGTGTACCCCAAAGAGAAAACAACAGATAACTTTCTAGTTTTTAATCTACTTTTTCACAGACATATACATAGAAAGATAAATAATTTATACATAATGGGGGTTTTTTTTGTTTTGTTTTGTTTTGTTTTCATACGTGGGACATTCATGGGAATCAAATGACCACAACAATGTTTGTTTTTGGTCCCAGAAACTGACATATTAAATATGGCACATTTGACATTATTGGGTTAAATGTTTTTATTTCATGTTAGTAGTTTATTTAGAGGCTTTGAAACACAAGAGTTATGTGAAGGTTTTCACATTTTCTAGAAAACCCTGAGGTTTTAGAAAGCATTTCATACATGGCTTTAGGGCTGAGTTTTAAGACACATATGCCCAACATTTGGTTTGCTGGTCAAGAAAAACCAGAGGCATTGTTCAAATGAAATATTTTGCCAAAAAAACAGATAGGATAGAAAGCTAAAAGTTTTTCCCCCTTCTGGGTGTAGCAGCCTTTGAGGTTGGTCTCATCAAAAAAAAAAAAAAAAGCAGAAGAAGTCCTCCAAGTTAGGAGAAATATTTTGGTTCTCCTGCTTACAGGAGAAATTTGACATTAAAGGCTCCCAACATGAGCAGAAGTGTAAAAGAAGAGGAAAAAAATGACAAGAACAGCTTAACATCAGTGATAACAGATAAAAAGATCTAAACAAACATTTTGCTGCCATGAGCAGGAATGTTGGACACATTTTGTGAAAACACTCCTCCTGCTGTATAAACAGTTTTATGAATGGGTCTGATGAAAAAGATCCACCGCAGAGAAGCAAAATTATCCAATCAACAGTAAATCGATGTCACTGTTTTCATATCAGAATAAGTGTTTATGTTCATTTCCGAGCAAAAAGGCCTCGAGCCTTTTAAAGTTCCAGCGTTTATGGACCGGGCTGTTTGCAGACTCTGCCCTGTGAGCTCTTCAGTCTTAACATCGGGGGAAATCTCTAAATGAGCCCATGTGTAAATTGAGCTTATACAGATGTTTCCTCGGGCATCATTAAAGTGGTAAAGTTCACTTTTAGCTTTCAACTTCATGGGTGGCATGTCCTGTATGGCCCCATATGTGCCTTGTTTTATGCATCTTTATTTAAAATTTAAAGAGGAATTGAATTAAAAGGAAGATTTAGCTCCAGAAGCTCGTTTAACATCTGCCCGACCCACACTGCTGCCTATATTCACACATATATCCAAGAAAGAAAAATAAAAATAAAAACCCTGTGTCATTTATCTCTCTGACCCAGCAGGATGTGTCTCTGCAGTTTTACGGCTCTTTTCTTCTGCACAGCTATTCTTTGTCTCAGCTCACCCCCTCTCTTAATTTCCGCCTGTCTGCATATGTTTTGGAGGCCATTAATCGTACCCTGCACAACATGCACCCCAGCAGATAATTGCACTCATTAAACCAATTAGGGAGCACATGGAGGGGAGGCCCTGAGGCCTCCCACTCCTGTTCTTCTCCAGCAGGACAGCAGAGGTGGTCCGGCAAAACTCTGGCAAAGCCTTCAAAAAAAAAAAAAAAAAAAAGAGAGAGAAGGGAGTGAATTATTTCAGCTCAGCTTTGGATTAATGCAATTTCCTGTTGGTGTAGCCTTGAGAGACCTCGCCGACATTGCTGCAGGCCAAGCAACCAGAGCCGTTGGGCTGCAAATAAAGATCCTCACTTTCAGATCTTTTTTATTTTCCGGGGCGTAGCAGCCACTGAGGTTGGTGTCATCAAAAAATTCCCTCCTCAAAGCTGAGAAGGATATTTTGGTTCTCCTGCGTCAAAACAGAAAAAGAGATCCGAAGTGGCAGGAAAGGGAGGGGAGAGTGGTCAATCTGCAGACAGTGGTTTTCAGCGTGCCCAGTCTATCATGTGATGCTAGAACTAATATTATGGTTTCATTGTGCCTGACACAGTGGGAGTTCTGGCAGAACCAGACCATAACAACCTTTACGTGCAACTGTGATCACTTAGTTATTTAGATGAATGGAAGTGAGACTTCCAGTCACCGGCCACATGTGCAGTCAAGCCGCAAAGCGTCCCTCACACTTCCTTAGAAAATCATTTCGGACGACAAACTGTCCTCTGTTTTCTCAGTGCGGTATCTGCCAGCGTTTTTCGTGTTGTGTTTGGCACACATGTTCCTCTGACCTTTGCAGAGAAAGCAGTAAGTGAAAGCCAGCAGGGAACAAGGAGCTCCACACAAGTGCTCTCCGCTGACTTATGAATGACACGCAAAAGTGAAATGTGGATCTTGTAATGACTCCAGAACATACAAAGAAAAAAAAAATCCGTCATATTGACAATTAGATCATGGTATATGGACAAAATAGCTCCCAGAAAGCCCCTTTAGTCATGTGTTAAAGTGAGTCGCAGAAACATAATGTGAAAAGAAATACGAGGAAAGCAGCTGTGAGAATGGGAAGGTGGCTGTTTTTTTCTTTCTCCAGTCTTCAAAAATGAAAGTAAAAGCCCCCAAATATATTCTCATCAACAAACAAAGTTATGTAAAAATAAAGTTCTGTGCTTCCATGGCTCGTCAGTGTCTCTCCATAAATAATTTTTTTACCCAGCAATTACGCTAAGCAAACTTCCACTTTGGTAAAGAAATGTAAATATAAAATTTGCGATGGAGTCCACCACATCAGGATGAGAAAGAAACCAATTGTAAATACTTTGTATACAGAAATAAAAGCCTTTAAAAAGCTGTAAATTAAGTTCTAAATTTTCTGTTGAGTTTAATTTTTTCACATCACCAGTTCACAATATGATCTCAGCACACTTCACAAACAAAAGTCACAAACTAGGTCCAAACAAAGACAATTAATTAATTAATTAATTAATCTTTAATCCAGGTCAGTTTAAAGTGTTATTTATGGTTGTAGACTCTGCTACCAGCACTAGTACCGTGGTTGGCATTTATACTTGTTTTTTGGTCTGTAATTCCACCACCAGACAACAGGGGGCGGTGGAGCTTTTCTGCAGCTCGGCGGCGCACACTGGTGAACTTCTTGTGTTTACTTCCTTTATGAAGCTCAGGCATAACAACAGAGCAAATAAAGTACGTCCTATGTGTGCTGAAGCTGATAAATGTTGAGTCACAGTCATATTTTATTAACTTTAGCTCATTAATCTATTATTTAATCTGGGTTTAAAAGAGCAGAAATGGAAAAGGCTACTGTAGTCAAGCAGAGCCATCATATTTGTTGTAGTCTGCATCAACCTGTAGTGCTGCAGAAGTACACAATTAGTCAGAATTAATTTGAATAAAAATAACTCTTATTCAGTGATTCAATACACAAAAAAATCCAACTTTATATCAATAAATGATTCCAGTGTAAAAAGTTATCCAACAGTTAGATTTAGTCCCTATCTTAACAACCAGAGGAGAGGAGGAGCTCTCTTAAACAAGAAGACATGTCCAGCAGAGACAATCTGTCTCGACTGACTAGGAACCAAGAGGACGGAGACGCCAGCGAACACTACTCCCCCCACCTGTAACTTTTCAAAAAGGAAAGTTTTAAACGTAATCTTAAAGCACCGTTGTCAACATGGTGTTCTTTTATTGTAGAGCGTACATCATGCCGACCCGGACGGCTTCCAGGCACCACATGGATGACAAATCCAGGCTAACAAATCAGGACACCTTCATGTCCACGGACTCACCTGGATGCAGAGATCAGTGTCACAGTGGACAAAAAAGTCTAAACCAAGTAAGAATCACAATTCCACCAGTTTTCCTCTTGATTCTGGTGCCTGCACCTTTGTCTCCACAAGATAACCACAAATCACAAGAAAATAAACTTTATTCCACACCAAAGTTAAATCTTGGATTAACAATAGAGATAGGAGAGAATGAGTGATGCTCACCCTGATCTATGGACTTGTGGCAAACTTGATTCCTGTTTATTTCATATAAATAAATAGGCATCATTATGTTCTGTTTGTTGTAGATATGCAGTAAGGTAGCCGTCAACTTTAGATGTATTTACTTGTATTTAGAAACAGCGAGCTCCTGCTTCACTGGCAGGACTCCTGCCTTTGTTACAGAGTTGAAGGATCCAATTTTAATTCACCCCAAATGACACAAATCCATTAAAGGACACAAATTTGACATTATTATTCTCAACTCCAACTCGAAGCCCGATCCACAGGAGATCAGCGTGATCTCTGAAGCCTCAAATTCTGCTTTTGTTGGAAACAGTTGGAAACAAAAGTTAGACTGACAGCAAAGTGGAAACACGAGGTCTCTAAGTTCAATGGTGCTTATTTTTTATATGTAAGAAAAAGAATTTTAAATCCTATAAATGCTAAATCCTGTTCTGGATCTAATGGTGAGCCAATGTAAATAAAACATCTCCTGCTTGCTTTTGTGAAAACGCTTTCTGCAGCTCTTATGATCAGATTGTCTTTTCAGCGTGCTGTTTGGTCAACAAGAAACAAATGTTTGGATTATTTTTTTCTGCCTCGGTCTGAGAAAGGACGTTCCCAACGCTGCCAATCTGAGTAATACCACCCACAGTAACTTTATGGTTAGATATGCATAGATGTTTAGGATTAAAATCGTGAGATTTGATCACATTTAGAAGCAGAAAATACATTATGTCTTTAAAACATGTTTGTAGTCATAGACTCATAAATACGTATTTAGAACCAGTTTTCAGTAAATGTGGTTTGGTGATGAGTTAAGAGGGATGCTGATGATTTACAGGAATTAAATTCAGTCTTTGCTCCATGTTATGGTATGACTGTAGCCTAAACATCTAGAAAGAGCCCACAGGGGCCTCCACATCCAAGGGTCGGCACCGACGGTTGCCTTTCCATGCACTCGGTCAGCGCTACGACTAATCAGAGCAGTGAATGAGGTGAGCTGTGGGTTGTGAGTGAAAGAATGAGATCATAGATACAAGCGGAAGAAGTGGGTTTCCTCTGTAGGGGGTCCGGGGACTCCCTCAGAAATAGGGTGAGAAGTTCAGTCATTCAGGAGGGAGTCAGAGTAGAACCGCTGCTCCTCCACATCGAGAGGAACCAGATGAGGTGGATCGGGCATCTGGTGAGGACGCCTCCTGTTGAGGTTTTCTGGCCGTGTCCCACTGGGAGGAGACCCCGGGGAAGACCCAGGACACGCTGGAGGGACTATGTCTCTATGCTGGCCTGGGATCCCCCCTGATGAGCTGGACAAAGGAGTCCCTGTGAGGGACGTCTGGGTTAAGCTGCTTAGGCTAGTTCACCTGTGACCCGACCTCGGATAAGCAGAGGAGGGTTGATTGATGGATGGACAGGGTGAACATGCAACCAGATAATATAGAAATCTAAATATATAAAGAACTTCCCAGATCCTTAAGTCTAAATAAATTACAATTCACACTGTCTCTGGTATTCACAGTTTTGACCACATAAAAGTAAACTGGATCCATTCTGAATATAGTTCAAGTTAGCAACTGGTATCATTTTCAAATTTTCACCTTTATATTATAAGACTATAAGTCAAGATTTAGGTTTATTCATTTAAAAATATGTTTTATTTTACAAAAATGGTTGGCACAGTGTTCAGCAGAAATAAGAAGGTAACATTTTTTGAGGCTAAAAGCAAATAATTGTTTAGGGCCACCAAAATCCTAAGGCCAGCCCTGCCTACCTGTCTTTGTTTTATCCTCACTGCAGCGTCTACCTGACTATTTTTAGAGTTCATTTTATTCTAAATTATTTCGCTTTTAATCTTTAAAAGGTCTTGCCCCCAAACTATACCTTTCTGAGCAGCTGAACTTACACTTCTGGATGCACTGAGGACACAGTGGAGGGGGAACAGGGCTTTAGGGGCTGCGTTTCTTAAAATATAAAATAGTAAGATAATAAAAATATGATCCTGTTACCAAAAACGAGTCAACTCCATTGACTCCCATGTTAAAATGTCCAACTATAGAGCAGAAATAAACATGTTTACAGCCTGGTTCAACAATAACTGTTTTGGTCTCAATTGTTTGATTTCACATACATGACAACTCTGTTGGGGGTGATTATTTTAACTGCACCAGGAGAATTTATATAAGGCATTAAATGTATTGCTGATGTGATTGATTGACAGTTGGCCCAGCCAATGGCCAGCTGTTATTACTTCCTCATAATTATCATGCTACCGCGCTTAGCGAAGCAAACAGTCGGTTTTACAAACCAAATGCAACTGTAATTTTTGATTTCACAGAGGAGAACGTGTTAAACATTATATTCAGCGGTAAAAATCTGCTGGAGATATTTAACTGGAGATCCACTGAAGGAGCCGCCAGCCGAAGTTAACTTTGATTGACGTGTAGTGGGCGTGTCCTCACAGCTTCTCAAGCAACATGGCTGCGGCCCGAATAAAGAAAAATGGGCTTTGAAACCACTCTTGAGAAGCCAATAGGTCGCTAACTTAGTGCTTTGTTGTTTTTATTTATTTATTTAACTTTTTTTTAACAGTCTATGGCTGTTACATATCAGTCAGGCCTCTTCGTTGGTCATTTGTAAATCTGCTCTCAAGACTCACCTCTTTCATCTTATTTTTGACTCAGTGTGAGATGTTGATTTTATTGTTTTTTACTCATGCTTTTATGTTTGCCTTTTACTTAAATTTACTTTATATGCATTTTAGTTTATTCCTGCGTTCAACAACAGCAACCACTGACCATAGCCCTGAATGGCTTTAAATATAAACTTGGCTTGTTTTTGTGACATTTGGCTTAATAAACCAACCCTGAGCTGTTTATTCAGCAGGGTTTGGGGTTTTTTTTTTTTTCAATTTGCTAATGTTATTGCAAACTGACTTCTCTGTGAAAATATTCTTTTTTTTTAAATTTGCCACAACATTCAACCATATTCAGCAAACCAAGTCTTAGACATAATGGAGCATTTAATAGCTAAAGAGGCGGAAACTTTCCTTCAGGATTTGGCAGCGGGAAAAACAGACGGATGAGGGGGAATATTGTCTCACATCCGTCATGTAACTCCAGACAGTACTCCAAATGAAAAATGCTTATTAAACGAGTCAATAGTAAATCAGAAAAGTATTCATTTTCTTTCAAGGAATCTGAAGAAAAGTATAGAAAAAAAGGATAAATAAAGACAAACAAAAGAATAAAGAAGCAAATCCAAAATAAAACATAAATGTTGAAAAAAATAAGGATTGAAAATTATTTTCATGTGAAATTATTTCCAAAAATTGCCCTTTTTTTTTAGCAAATACTGCATTTACTTCTGTAAAATTTTGAATGAAAATGCAGTCATTCGTTCAAATTAAATCAAATTCAGTTTATTTTTCCTACTTTCTTTTATTATTAATGCTCAGAAACAGGAAAAAAATCAAATGCATTTCTGTATTTAAGTTTTAAAAAGGAAATGCTGATTAAATGAAAAAGGTGCATCTGAAAAATCGTATATATAGGGAAGAGTGGGTCAGTGGTATATTCACCCATCTGCTGTATCCTGGCAACCGTGCATTTATATCCTCATGTGACCGTATTTTTGGGTAAACCAAATAATTTCGGCAAACATGATGAAAAAAGCTCATGGAAGAAGTGCGGAGCATCGATTTACTTTAAAACAGGTTCGAACATGTCAGAGTGACCGTTGGGCTGCCAGAGAACATCTCTGCATCAAAACAAATTTATCCAGGTCTAAAAACATTTTTAATGTTGCTGGCGGTTTGACAATCGATAAAATCATGCATATCATTTTAATCTGAATGTTTACTGTTGTGTAATGGCAGCAGACAACAAATTGATGAACAGTTGTCAGCCAAAAAGAAACCTTTTTGGCTGACAACTCATTTATTTATTTGAGATGCTCCTGTTGGCATGATTGAAGGGAGAAAAAAACCAGTGCACAAAAGGGTTAAATTTAAAGAAAAACAAATACAGTTTTACGGTATAAATGTGTAAATTCTGTAAAAGGAATCCCCTTTTGGATCTCAACACAGAAGGTGCATATAAGAGGTATTGTTTAAGGGATTCACAGTAAAGTGAAATGTTTTTATTCAGCTGGTTGTAAATGAATTCAGGTCACTTTATGTCTTTCTAAATGGAGGCCAACGTTTAGGCCCCCTAGAGGCCACAGCAAATATCTATCTATCTATCTATCTATCTATCTATCTATCTATCTATCTATCTATCTATCTATCTATCTATCTATCTA
>JAOWBL010002199.1:0-14041 GCA_028564865.1 Zenarchopterus dispar
CTACAGTGTGAAGCACCTCGAGGCGACTTTTGTTGTGAATTGGCGCTATATAAATAAAACTGAATTGAATTGAATTGAATTTTACAATGTAGCATATAATTTCAGAGAATACCCAAGCCTGTTCTTTAAAAGAGGGACAACACTGAAAACTCATGAAATTCAAATGAAAAAAAAAGAAAAAGCAATTAGTAGAACTTAAGAGCAGTATGAAGTGGCAGAAAGGCTTTCATTAAAAGTACTCAGAGATTTGTCTAAAGTGTTGTTTGTGAGGGACACATGAGTAGTTACTGTTTTAGAAAAATAATTTTCACCAACAGAAATAACTCAAAAAGAAAAAGTTCTTAGTGTTTTGTGTGAACACTGTATCATGGATTTGCCCACTACATTACTTATGTGTCAGACTGGTTTATGGACTGGGTCTGGGTATGAGCCAGTTAGTGATATAGTAACTGGACTGGAACAGAGATGTCTGAAAAAAATGTAGTGACAAACTAAATATTGTGTTATTCAGTGGTCAAGTAGCCACAAAAAAATTGAAAATATATAAGTTGGAGATAGTCTTTCTTCATGGCCACCATTCAAAACTCCAGGTTACAGCTAACGAGGATGGAAAACTGCAGTTCCTTGATTGACCACTGGAGGCTGGCTCCAAAAGAGAATCAATGTCAACTGAACAATGTGTCAAAAATGACTGACTTGTGTCATAAATAAACATATTTACAGCCTGGTTCAAAAATAGGGTTCTCCATTGCTAGAGTTCACATCCAATACAGTTGTAAGCATCAGCATAAAATAAAATATTGTGGTCTTTTCTGATTTTGCAAATGAAACAACATTTGAAATGGAAGGTCTTGTTTCAAATATTCATCTTCACTTCTGAAGCTTATATTGTGCATACTTGCTACAGAGAAGCCAGGAATTATGGTAGATCATTTCAGGATCCTTCCATGTGCAAGTGTAAGTCTGCTAGCACCCGCTGTATATCAGGCTGCAACATCTGCAGGCGTGGCTAACTACGATGGCTGTCACCCTGAAGGATGCAGGGCAAGTAAACGCGAATCCTAGTCCTCGTTTCACCTCCAGTGAAATTAAGATGTTTGATAGGTTTGATAATAATGAATGTAAATTCATTGCAATCTAAGCTTGTAACACTCCATACCCTGTGACCATAAATGAATTATGCATCTATGATGCATAATGCATCATAGATTAGCCTACAAGCTAAAATAGCTAAATGTGACTGAAATAAAGTGGATGTCCTTCAGCCAGGTTCACAGTGCACCTCATGCTACCAAATGTGTAACGTATTACTGCATAGTATGAGGGGAAAAACAGCTTCACAAAACTCATGAGTCATGTGACAGAAGCTTGTCCAGTTCTTCTTATATAGCCTGTAGCAGCAACAAAAGTGTAAAAAAAAAAAAGAGAGAAAATAAACAGAAGTATAGCCTTAATTAAGCTGTATCAGTCTCCTCTGTTAAACTCCTTCCCATTTGTTTTTATGTATGTATGCTCGCCTGACTGTGTGGACACCTGCGGTCATCTACTCTCTAAAACTTTGGTCTAATTTATGTTTTTTGGTTCTTGTAGATGCCCAGGTTTGCTGGGAGTGTGTGTGTGTATTTGTATATTCGGGGTGTGTTAGGAGTCGTTATGTTGACGGTGGCTGCACATCCAGCCTCATAAAACAGTCTTGACTTTTCAGGATGGACCACATTTATTGCAGTCTAACCTTGTCACACCCCATATGCTGGAGGCCAACTCCGGCCACCCACAGTCTTCATTATTACTCAGAGAGATAACATCTGTTGTTCCTGTCTGAAGGCATCAAACAGTATCAATACGTGTCTTTCCAATCTACTGAACTTAGGGCGTCATTTGCTTCCAATATGACTAACACGATACAGTTTAATAACGTATTAATTATAATACAATATGTCCATCTCAATCATTAATCATCCTATTGCTTGTATACATTCAGCAATAACAATTATCCTTTCATATAGAGTTTTTTTTATGACTAACAGTTTTAGCTATATGTATAAAAAGGAAATGGAAGCAGAAATGTTAAAGTACTTCCTTGCCGGAGAGAACAGATGCCCTGGAGTTCAAAGTCTCTAACACATCCTTGTTTGATAGAGGGCAGCTGTGTGATGTTAAAGTTTTGTTTCTTCAGTTATATTTTGGACTTTCATGAAATTACCCAAAACTAATCTGGTATGGAGCAAGCCTGAGCCCAGGTGTAGTGACAGCTGGCGTTTACTCCTCCGCCACAGTGGGGTCATGGTTGAGCGATGGTTTCAGCGCTGTTTGTCTGTCTGTCAACAAAACCAGACAGAAACCATCAAGCTAAGTCTCCCGGACCTCAGTGGGATACAGCATGCGCTAGCTGACATCTGCTAGTGCTGTTGATTAACATTACACCAAAGTTAATATTTTAATTTACTGTTTCACAGAGTTTTGAGAGTTGAGTGCAACACCTGGATGGTCATTAAGTACTTGCTGAAAAACATCTCTGGCTTCAACGGAAGGCCATCAGCTTCTCTCACGATATCCTGGGCTCGCAGGGGTTTGGCTCAGGTGACAGAGCAGATGTCCACCAGCTGGGTGATTGGTGATTTGATCTCAGCGTTCTGTGTTGAAAGGTCTTGGGCAAGACACTGTACCAGACATTGTCCCCTTGAGTGTGTGAGAACATGTGACTAAGAATTTAAGCTCTATTATAGGATATTTTAAACCCTAATACAGCTGGAAACAAATTGCTATGAGAAGATAAAGCAGGGCCTCCATCTTCTTACCAGAACACACAACCTCATTCCCTTTGTCTGCCTCATAGTTCCCGCTCTTTAGGTGTTTTCACACATTAGCTTGTTTACTCCGGTCTGGTGGAGCTGTGTAAATTCATCCTGACTAAATTTCTATCAGGGACTGTGCCTCTTCAGATCTTCATGTTTGCAAGTAATTCTTTCTCACCTGTATGTGATTTAGCTCAGTGCTAACCCTGCAGAACAGAAAAATTACCCAAAATCCAGTGCCCCAAATTCTGTGGTCCTAGGTTTTTGGTCCAGTTCTGTGTGCTTTGTCACCAAGAATCCCACCAGAACCTGCCAGACAGTTCCGGTCAGGACTGTCTCCTTTTAGGGATCTCCGTGTGGTTGTTCTGGTCCTCAGCCTCATGTATACACCTGTATGTCTACTATGGTTACACCTGATTAAACAAACTATGAGAGGCTGGAAAACAGACTCAAGTTCATTTTAAAGAGACTAAAACCTACAGTTCGCAAAAGAACTTTTAAACTTTATTCTCATTGGCTGGGATTCAAAGCAATCTGCACTAGATTGCATGTTTTAATTATGTTTATCTTCAATGTGCTTTCTATTTTAATGGCTAAACTATATGACCAGTTAATTGACAAGCTCGCATCCACACTTGCCAAAAACCAGTAAATAGTTGTTGATAAAGATCACGCATATCTAAATAGTTCAAGAACAAATGGACCTTGAGATAAAAAAAAACTGTTCAAGAATACAATTAAGAACTCCACTTAAGCCAGTTTAAACTAATCAATCAGCCTTTAGTGTGAACAAAGAAAAAAAAAAAAACATACAAATGATCAAGGTCTGAAAAAAATCTACATAATTACCTAAAAATGTAACCTTATAGTGAATTTTCAAAACCACCTTCATTTGAAATAATATAAAAGTGCGACATGGTGCAAAGCATCACATTTGAGAAAACGGAACCAGCAAATGTGTTGAACGTCATTTTATTAATTACCAAACCATTTGTGTTTTTTTAAAAGAATATTTTCCACACAGTTCTGTTTATTTCATGATGTAAACTCCATCAAAAATGAAGATGCATAAATGGTGCCTTGAAAATATTCTTTATTTCTTTTCTGTGTTAATACATAATTAGACATTTATATTTTCATAGAAATAGTATATATATATATATATATTTATATATATATTTATATATGGATACCATGGGTGTGATCATTAGCAGAGTCATGCTAGCCCTCATGAACAGGTTTTAACCCTTGAACATCAACATGGTTCAACACAGACATTGTGATTGCACACAAAACACTGACTCAGGTATTCTGTTGCAAATCCATGCTTCTTGGTTATTTGCTTCAAGATTAAGTACAAATATATGCCATAAATAAACCAATCCATTCTTTACTATTCTATGTAGGGTTTAGAGGAGATTATTCAAGGTCAGTGTTTGCTCATCCACAGGTACAGCCGCAACGGTGGGGATTTGGCCATGTGATCGACCTCTGTTGGTACATGAAGATAGTGCAAGCCGGAGTTTGGTTTTACAGTCGGGGTTACTTGTGGTGTTTCATTAGAACTAACTGCACTACTGGGAAATAAGATGACTTAAATCACATTGTTGTATCAGTATGGAGGGCTTAAAACATCCATAATAACATCTTACTTAGGACCATGTGATAGTGAGTAAGCACTTAATTGAGTCCCCAGGAGCAGAGCGTGAACGGGCACAAAGTGGAGCCATGACTGATTAGATATAATTATATCACCTTTATGATTTATCAGATCTTTGTGATGAAAATGAGCTGTTCTTGGAGGGGTTCTGTTAATATATTCGTTTTATGTATACTTATGAAAACACCCGCATGCCACAGCAGACATGTTAACATTCACAGATCACTCTACAACTGCATTGAACCTACAGATTTGACACTGCAAACCTCCCCCTGGGTGCAATGATCATCTCTGTCACTCTGAGTCTGCCACTCACAACTTTGCTCCCCTGAATCCCTGATTTCGTTTCCCACTCTGGTGTGTACATCTCTCTCTATGTCTGTCTTGATCTCTCTTCCCGTCTCAGGCAGTTTGCACATGCTTCACTGGACGTTCACCTTGAGCAGCTGCTCAGTCGCCTCCTGCATCCTTAGATAGACGGAGACCGGGCTGTCTGGGCCAGACCTGCCTTCTGCTGCTTCCCCGAATGTGTCACCTTGGACCACAGCCAGTTGGAAAATGGACTTGGTGGATGAGTGAGTGTTAAACTATGTGTGTATGTGTGCTTGAATTAGAGCGATACAAGAAAATTACCACTTGAGGCTCAGAGGAATTACAGTCACTGGGTACATTTGTGCTTTTATCACCTTCTGCATCCAAGAAAGTTAACTTGCTGTGTGTATTAAGAACAAAACCATCGCTAGTGTTTGTTTCTTCCAATCATTCAAACAAAATAAACCCATCCAAAGGCAACAGAGGATACAGATCCCAAATACATTAATGTGAATGAGGGTGACATCCAGCTGGAATCATTCATCAGATAAGCAAATTATCATCACTTCAAGCATTTGCTTGTAAAATGGTTGGCCTTAACCTCAGTCCGTGATTTTATTTTGATTTACTGGACTTGGCATTTTGCTCACATAAAGTAGTAGTATTTATTTGTTTTTATATTAACTAACTAGTACTGCACCAAGAGCGGTTAAAAGTATAAGATGCAGGATGTGAAAAAGGAAATCTGTGTGGAACTGCACACAAAATAATCACCAGAACGACCAGAAGTGAAAGGTGCAACTCCTCTGTATGTAAAAATCTAATCTTACTGTGTTAAGGTCGATGAGAAAATATTGATAATTCTCACCCAGTGAGTCTAATCCTGATTTCAAGTTTTGGGTGTTTTTATTAGTACATCTTGGGTATGTCACAATGTATATTTGGGAAAATATTTTCACATATATTTATATATTTAATTGTTTTGAGTAAATTCTAAATGAAAAACCTTTACCTGCGCTACATTCGGAGCTGCCTGAACCACTCAGTGACCGTGAGTGGTTCAGAGTTGTAAGGTACCATGACATCATCCACCCAGATCAGAGCAGAGTTATCCAGCTTATCTGTCTTCATCTTAACCCAGCTTCACATCTACATCAGCTACATTTGCTGCACTTTGGAAGCAGATAACAAAAAGGTCTAATTACGATTAACGGCCCATCTCATAGAGGAGATACAAGTGAAGTAGAGTTAAATGACTGACTCCACCCCCTAAAATCAACTGTTGCAAACAGAGGTTTAAATGTTCGAAAAGGGTGTTTTGGAAAAAAGGTATTTTAACCAAAGCATGCCACAGACATTTCACAAATACTTCAGGAAATTGCATCAGGTGCTGAAAAAAAAAATGGCATAAGACATCTTCTTTAAGAGTAAATTGTGGTAAAAGGGGAATGCTCTAGTGGTTAGTGATTATCAGTTTACAGCCAGTTGGATGTGTTTAACGTCTGGAAGTTCCCAGACTGATCCACCTCTCGCTCCCATGCAGCTTCAAGCTCTCATTGCATTTCTAACTCTGAAGAACCAGCACTGAAGTGGCTACGATGCTGAACTCGAGATCCACAAAGCAATGAGTGATGTCAGCTCCCTTCACATTCTCTTTGGCACTAAAATCTCTGTTTTACTACGCCACATAAAGGTAAAAGAGTAAGTTGAGAAATCAGGAAAAGCTGTTAGCCTGATGATTTTCACTTGATCTCAAAAAAAGGCCCAAGTTTCCAGTTTTTAGCTAGGTTGACTTGCAACAGCTTATGTGGCTACAACATTCACATTTGCTGCACTTCCTCTTGCTGTTTGTCAGATTTAGGAAGCTGATGTATCCCACACGTGCACTACTCCATAGTTAAAACGTAGAGGACTATGAACAATTGAACATTTGGACCATTTTGTTTGACGATGTTTGTTGCATCAGCATCGATGACAACGTAACGGATCACTGCTGGCTAATGCAGTACCCTACTTTTCCATGATGCATTGTGGGATACAATGAGTGCATGACGTAGGATTTAAATTTTTCTCACTTGCTATTTGGACAGCACTGCAAAAGGGCGAATACATAGCGCAGGGTGTAGTGAGGAAAGGCTGATTCTGGACACAACATGGAACTTAGCGGGCTCATCTTAGCAAACTTACTGCAGTCAGACTACTTTTGTCGTCCAGGCTAGTTCAATAAACTTTGAATAAAGAAAATAATAAAGAAATGGATATAAATGTAGACCTATATGTTAAGTGTGTTGATGATAACATCAGCACAACAGAAGTCTGGCTCTTGTCCCGCCCTCCTTTTCAAGGTGAAGGAATGTTAAAAGCAGGACAGCGATGTATAAATATATCTCCAAATATGCTGACTTGAGTAACCCCTGAAAGTGCAAGCCCGACACTCACCTCCCCAGTGCCTGCTTTGTCGGACATGTTTGCCCTGTAACTCAGCTGGTTTACAGAGCTTGCAACAACACCCCACTTCTGTCATCGCTTCAAGTATCATATGCTTTGAGAGAAATTACAACCCTGCTATTCTGGTTTCTTTCTCTATAAATCGTATGCTGGTGGAAAGAGCAACATTTAACTGCACAGTATCAATTACATTAGACTTTGGATGTTAACAGAAAAACACATTTTACCCATCTTTGTAGAAAAAAAAAGAAAAATCTACTCCTCTTAGTGATACTACACAGGCATGTGCTTATTAAAAAAGTAAAAAAGTGCCTCTTTTTCCTATTACTGTCCTCTCATTCCTCTGAGTTCATCCTTTTCATTGGTTCCTACAGTCTCCTCCACCCTCTGATCCATCTTTGCTTACTTCTTTCCCGGTACAGTGTTCATCCTGGAAATGCCTGAGATAAAGAGGCGATAAACGAGCGGGGGAAATGAAGGATGAGCGGTGGGGCCGGAGCACATTACCCGAACGAAGATCTGACGTGGAGCAGGAGAAGGTGGCTAACAAGGTGTTCGGGAGTGGGTATAATGAGAATCAGAGGAGTACGAGACTGGTGAAGGAGAGAAAGGAGGAAGGATGGACAGATATGCGAGAGGGAAAGTGAGGATACAGCCGTGAAAGGGAAAGTGAATGAAAATGAGGGTGGCTGAAGATAGAAGAAGAAATAGGAAGACGGATAAAAAGAGGAAGAGGGTGAAAAATGGATGGCAGGGGAATGTGTGTTTGCTGAGCTGGTGACTGAAATGAAAACCATAAGTCTGTCTCTCTCAGCACAAGGTAGTATTCAAATACTCAAGGCCTTCAATATATCATGAGTGTGTGTGTATTTATGCGTCTCTGCTGATGATTAGCAGTCATCTCAACCAGTGAAGCACTGAGGCGTTCACTCATTATCTCTAATAAGGGAAGAACTCTGCCGAGTTCAGCCTCGCAGCATTTTTCTGTCTGACTTTTTGAGTGAACTCAGCTGCTTGTTGGGTCACAACTTAATTGAACAGGAAGCCTGAAAGAAGATAATGAAGCCTTATCTTTAGCTAAGCAATTCTGACAAAGCCCTTTGCTCCTTCATGTAAAAGCCCTGATGAAGTGGCAGCTGAATAAGTAGCAAGCTTTCAGACGCTCAAGAGGGCTTAATCGTGCAAGCAATACAGATTTTGTCCATTTTAAAGTGACCTGTTCATTGTTGCGTTTGAGAGTTAGGGTGTTTTTTAAAAAAAAATATTATTCCAAAAGAAGAGACTGGGACCGACAACCTGCTCTCAAGCCATCTCATGGTGCTTATGATGCAGACCTTCAAAACCGCCAAACCTTTAAAAATGCTTTCCATCTTCGTAAAACAGCTGAGGACTGCAGTTTTCATGAAAATGTTACTCAAACAGGGAGATACAGTGCATTTGTGTGGGGACTATTTTCAGAGGGGGAATAATCCCGGTTTTATGAACCTGTGGGTTTTTGCAGCAGCAGGATGCTTTGGGAGTTGCTCTAAATAATATAAATATAAATATAAATATATAATAGCGCCCGCATTTGTTGTAACACAGCAACACGTCCCTCTGTGTAGCCATGACGCTCACTGGTATTTTAATAATAGCTTTTATATGGTAATGGGATAAGAAACAGTAATTTGACACACAACGGTATGAAAACGTGCATGAACCCGCTGGAATTAACTGGTTTTAGGCAACAGTGAGAGCATTTCTGGTGACTCTGGATCAGACCTGCACGATGTCCAGGGAGATTTTGTTGCATCTGTTGGATATTTAGTGTGAATGGCCCTCTTGGATACGACTTTTTCTGAAGTTATTTTGTGGTTGGATTTACTGTAGTGCTCAGGGTCATTGTCCTGCTGCGTCAGATGACTTTGATTAATCTTCAGCTGGTAAACAGGATATTTGGCTAAACTTGGGAATTCAAAATAAGAAATCCGATCGACTGCTCTTAAATGTATGTCAGAGTTCTACTTGTACCGAGGCCAGATTCCCATTAACAGCAAACTTCAAATACTCGAGTGTCTTTTATCAATCAAGACAGCTCTAAACCCACACCCCCAAACTCCTGTCATTCATTGAAATTAAGCTGTGCAAACTACTTACTCAACTTAGATTCTGGTGAATATTTGGCTTATTTAGCTTGTTAAATCTCATGCTAGTTGCATCTTTAGCTTCATATACTTGTTCCTCCAAGGCTGTAAAACGTTTAATGGGTTGTTCAATAAAGACATGAGAGAGTTTTTTTTCTTTAAATGTGTTTGATGCATTGTGTTTGATGTTATTGTGATGAAGATGATGTAAGATAATAAATGTGATATTAATACACAAAACCAGGTAATTCCAAGGGACTCACACTGTTTTTCTTACCACTTTGGCTTGATAATACTCGTTGATAGGATTCATTTCTGGTTTCAGTGTTTTTATAGCTTTTTTTTCTCAACAGAAACACTTAATAGTCATTTCCTGCTGGTCACCAGCCAAATTCTACACTGGGAATCATGCTGCCTTCATATTCCTCGCGCTGTCCTCGTCTTGTTCCAGACCAGTAATGGTTGATAATAAACTGTGAAGAACACTGAAGGCCAACATGATCCTAAATCTTGCCATGCCCTTCTTTTAAAAGCTTGCTTTCATGATGGCCTCTAGACTTGAACGCTGCAAGCTGTTCTACTTAATTTGATTTGGACGACACTGCTGATCATACCTGCCACCATTTATCATCACCCTCACGAGCTGTGGGTGGCTTTAAAACAAGCATGCCCGGTTTTATCCCTGAACTGATAAGAGTTTAACATTAAAATCAGGCAAGAGAGAACCAGAAGCATCGTTTAACTCAAGACAAAGAGAGAGAGAGTAGCAGAAGACAAAACTTATTGTGCAATACTTGAGACCCAACAATAAAATCACACCATGATCAACACTGGGATTGTCAGGGGTTCAAGAAATCACAGTAGGAGGAGCACCAAACAACAATGTGCTTATAGAGAGACACCAGCACAGAGAGACAGATGAGCTGCTACACAGAGGGCTGTAATAAAGAATGAACAAAGTAATGAGGATGGACCAGTAGAAAAGGAGCAAATCCTGGTTTAAAACAGAGCTCGGCTTGTTTTGTTGTGTGATGAGCGACTTCCTGGACCAGCTAGCCTCCTGCGGCTGCCAAAGTCTCTGATCAGTGATCCAGATGTGAAGTTAACATTCATGTTGCAAGATCAACTCCTGGGATTCCATGCCACAATGAAGAATAAATAAACTGCATGAATCAAGCGATTCTCATCAAGAAGAAACTGATCAACAGCCATTTTATGTCTTGTCTCTATGTCGTCTGTTAAGAAGGCTACATTCCAGTTTTGGTTGCAATAAAAAGAGGACGCAGTTCCCTCATCTGCCGTTTCCTGTTTGACTGTTTGTAGCCTTTGATTTTACTAGTTCAGGTTGTCCACCTTGTGTTGGCAGAGTTAACCAATGTGTTGAGAAGATTTCTGTCATGGTACATCTCTTCTTCAGTATTTTTTCAGAGGATGGCTTTCTGTTGGTCTCAGGCTCTGAAAGAAACATAGTTAATGTAGTTAAAAGAAAGATGAGGTGAAGTTATGATCATGAGCTAAGTCCCAACTAAGGGGCTGCATTTGAAGGGGTCACAGAGGTGTGACATGGTCTGTCCCATTTCAAAGACTTGATCTTTCATGGTCCAGCTTAATCCAAGATGCCAAGTCACTTGCCTGGCAGAAATAGCAGATGTACAGCGTTCTTCTCTCCACCTGCTAGAAAATATCTCCATTTCCTCTAATAAACTCTTTCACAAATATACAAATGTAGACAGTTTCAGGCTGCACTTAAGAGCCAGACGAGACATTTATGCTGTCAGTGTCAAAAGGCTAACCCATCTTGTTTAAAAAAAACCCAAAAAACTTGGAGAAGTTTTTTGGTCTTTGGGGACCATGTATTTCAAAGAATGCAGCCCCTGAATTTGGAGATAGCTATGGTAGCACTTGTTATGTATTATTTTCTCTTCCTGTTCCTTACTGACCGCTTGCTGAGCCCAGCTTCTCTTAGCAACTGTTGCCACATCTGTCAAGCTTTCCATCTTAAATACTTCAAAAAAAGAAAAGAAAAGAAAAGAACCTCAAAGCTGTACTTATGACTACTCAATGATACATAAACTCAGATTTCAGACTGAGGTAAACAAAGTAACTTCTTATGTCCAAGAAATGCTGATTTTGTGGGATGAAATGACAAAAGTCCAAAGGGGGGGGTGCCTGCATAAAAATATGATTATGTATAAAAATATGATTAAGTCTCCCATTGTAAAATTAAATAGGTAAAATATAAAGTAATCTAAAATAAGGGTTTTTGGTTCAAAAGTAACATGACATTATCCTTGCGGTTGGTAGTTGTACGTGCTAAGATTTCCATCTCACACAGCAGATACCAAAAATGCAGCTCATCCTTTACATACAGGCCAAATAAGGATCAAAAACGACAACTATGTCACATTTTTGGAACATCAAGTATCCCTCTGACTATCAAATATTTCAGCTGAGACACTGCCAACTTTTATACACCTGCTTCTTTATGCTTTCAGCCATTACTGGTCAACGGAGGGGTTCAGGAAACAGTTTGTTCAAAACCGAAAAAAAAAGAATGAAAGTCACATAAAATATTGGTGGTCAAAAAATAAACCAAAAGCTGTCTTGAAAGGAAAAGTGTAGAAACTAAAACAGAGGTGTAGATGGTAGCTGGAGAGAATGTCTCACCTCTCCTGAGGTCTTAGGTTAGTTATTGCAGAAGGCAATGCAGGGTTGTTCTTAGACGTTGCTGCGCAGTAGCCCCCCCTGTGGGTGTTCAGGAGTACTGCACTCTGAGGAGTTCTTGGCTTTGTCCTTGTTGTTGTTGGGCTCATTGTCTTTGATGATGTCATACTGGCGACAAAACAACGCGATCACTCCTGAAAGGTGGAACAACACTGACATTAAAACTACTACTACTTGGATTACTCACTGATTTCATGTCTTTTCTTGTACCTTATGAGTGGAGCATAAATGTCATGACTAGTTTCTATTCTTCCAACATGTCTATGATAACTATTAAAACACCATCAGCTCATGAAAAAAATTCAATGCCACAAAAAGCTGCAGAACATTAAGCAAAACCATGTAATCCCTTGGTTCTTGAATCAGTCTCGCCAGGTATAAATCAAAAGCAAGCAACTACAGTGCGAATCTAGTACTTATTTTCTAATTCATGTATCCAAATTTATTTAGAGTCAATAAATTTATTGTACTGATTTGACACAGAAACACGCATCTAGTCAATTTCAGCTGGAGGATAGTTGATGTTTTCTCCTAACAGGTCGATAAATATGAACAGCTGAATGGTGTGAAATGAGCAGATGGGAATTGGGTTGAGCCTTGTGGATCTTGTCTCGTGTCTGAAAGATTAAAAACACAGCAGAGGAGTTATAGGCAAGCTCAGAGGAGTGAGAGATGGAGTAATTCACAACGGTGCAGGAGCATGTGACGGCTTGAATCCAAGCGCTGGTGGGCTTCAGCATTTCTGCTTATGTCAGCCTCTGCTTATCTGATCATTGCAATAACAAAGTGCAAGATGGGATATCTCCCTGTGATATTCACCAGCATGCCCCACAGGCCCAATTAAAGGCTGGAGAAGACAATCCATTCACTTTAAGGTTTTTGTCACCATCCTGGCCTGCTGAGTTTTTCACTCTTTTCCTCACGGCTCTGTCATTAAATCTCTTTAAATCCCCCTCTGTTTCTTTCTCATGGTCCTCCCACTAGTTTCAAGGTAGAGCAACTGTTGGTGTCTCTCTGTACTCTGTCTACCATATACAGTATTTGGGCCATAGTTGTATCTCATTAAACTTGGTGAAGTAGGTTAGAAAGGAATATTTATAGCTGCATGCATCTGTAAAACTGTGCCAACAAGCATTATGTGATACCTTATGTCTTCAAGTAGACATTTTATGACTTTTACTTTCAAAAGGTTGAAACAGTAGAGTAGTAATGAAATGTTTGTTGCATTCATTGGTCAAAATACCACAGATATACAGTAGAAAAGCCTTTTTTAACCAAAATGTATGCTCTGTTCATAGCAGCTGGTTTTATGGGGTGGAGTAAGCCACTCAACTCCACCCACCACTTCTGTAGCATGCCCTTCTTCTAAAATTGGTGTTAAATCCACCTTATATTTACAACAAATGCAGCATTTTATGAGCTGTAGATATAGAAATAGAAAGTTGGATAATTTTGCTTGAATCTGGGTTTGTGATGTCACAGTACACTGCAAATATGAACCACTAACTAAATGAGATGTTTTCAGGTGACAGGGTTGGTTAAGCCAGGACCTAGAACTGGTAGTAACTTCAAATACCAAAATAAATGCTTTCAGTCTTAGGAAAGGTGGTTTTTATTTTCTAACATGTCCTCTTTAAATAATTCAGTTTCACTGTGTTGTGTACAGAGTGAATGACTGAACGATTAATAGATCACTTTATTAACTGGCAATGCTACATTTACCGACAGCTATGGTAGATGTTGGTCTCCTTATTTATGAACAAAGTTCTAACTAGAATGTTTCCATAAAAGCCAAAGTAAATGTTAATGTCAAGGTATATTTGGATAGAAAGTCTTCCATGCAACCTCAGCAAAACCAATTAATGGGTCAGTCTTCATGAAGTCATTTATTGTCTTTAGAAGACTGTTCCATCCATCCATCCATCCATCCATCCATCCATCCATCCATCCATCCATCCATCCATCCATCCATCCATCCA
>JAOWBL010002200.1:0-14041 GCA_028564865.1 Zenarchopterus dispar
GATAGATAGATAGATAGATAGATAGATAGATAGATAGATAGATAGATAGATAGATAGATAGATAGATAGATGTAAATGTAATAAAAAATAATTTCATTGTTGTAGTTGAAAGACATGCAGCTCAACATGTCAGAATTTAGTTTACCAATTTTACTAACCTGTAGTAGATTTCTCAGTTGACTGATTCAGATACTCAGAAAATAATGTGATTCAACAGTCCCCATAGTAGTGTTGCATTGCTCAAAGTAAACGGGTGAAACAAATTAGCACACAATGCTCATATTTGTGGGAGTGAGAATATTTGACATCTTTATGGTAAAAAAATTAACAATAAATCAATGGTATTTTTTATTTACATAAAGTAAAGCAATACAATGCTACTTCTATTGAAGATTTCATCTTTAACAAAGCCTTGAAAAATTTACACTTTCACAAAAAAGAGTGAACGCCTAAATCACACATCAGAAAATGCCCAAAGAAGTCTTTCCTGATGCACATTTCATAATTTGTTCAAATTAAAACAAATCAAACTTTATTTATATAGCATTTTTGGGCAACAAATGCAACACAAAGTGCTTAACAGTAAGATCAAAACTGATCCCATCCACCCCCTTCTCATTTTTCCCTTAATCCCCATATATGATCAAATATGACCAAAGATTAAAAGATATACTAACATGGAAATCATTGCTGGGCACAAGAACCAGTGAGGGAACACTACCGCCAGGACCCACCTGCATCTGGAGGAGACTGCTGCATCTGGGGGCCAGGCTGTTGCTGTTAAAAGCAAAATGCTATATCGGCAGTCAGTGGAAACCAAATTAATCATTTAATTATCATGATCAGATTGATATCATAGAAGATTCATGACTTGATGAAGATGAAGTGATCTCAGTTTTTTGACCAGTATACTCAATAAGCTCCCAGTAGTTTGCACACAAAAAAAGTTGTTCTGAAAAGTAATTAGCTAAAATTTAAAGATAAATGAAAAATCATAGAGTCACATATTTCCCTCTGAAATATAGTGGATTACAAGAAAACATATCAAAGCACATGTCAGTTTAAAGTTTAGAAATGTAGCTTGTTCTGTTGGAGGAAAACCCCAGACACCTTCAGTTTATGAGCTTTTCATTCTTCATATGCTGCTTTACCCACTACTCACCACAGGACCCATTCATGCACATTACCAGCACCGGTAACTGGAAGTGTCTGGATTGATGGCTGGATGGAAATAAACTTCCAGAGCAGATAGGAACTCACCATCGACTCCCACTTACACACTTCTATTTTTAGACTGCTGACAACTCCACTTGACTCTCTGTGATCATTAACATGTAATATAAACTGAATATTTCTGAAATATTTTGGAAATATTTTAAAAACCAAATCAAAACTATTCTTGTAATTAAAGTTAGAAAACAGAACAAGATCCATTCAGCACTTTCATTTTAGTTAAGAACATATACACAATGTTTATCATGTTTCCAGCCTATAGATAAGAATGTTCTTGAGATAACAGTAGCCTGTCTGTGGTGCTTGTTCACACCAGTAGCCATGGGAGTATTTTCTCCAACCTAGTGCAGCTCTTCTGTTTCCAGTTGAGAATTCATGTGAAAAGGTCAAAGAAAAGTCTCAATTGTGTGCAGTCAAGCACTGAAACAAGCGACTCTCTAAATTGGCTGTCCAACCCCTCTTAGGTGATCTTAAACCTCGACATCTCACACCTTTCGAAACATTTCAAAAATGTTACCTACACATTGTTCTAAAGTAAAAAGAGTGACCACATCATCCTAAGATGGTACTGCAGAGGAAAAGGGGTTTTTTTCCTTCCCGTCACTGCCATTTGGACTCAAAAGCAGACATTGAGTAGCAGCTTGCAACCTTTTGACTTTCAACATTTCTTTGCCTCCTTCTTTTCTTCGCCTCATCCAAGTTTTCATGTCAATTAAAGCCTATCCTTGAGCCATCACATACCCTGGAGTACTCAGACGGGCTGCCATAGAAAAGGTCATTGAAAGCTTTAACAGTAGCGCAGCGAAAGCAGAAACAGACATGAGGAGATTATGTAGAGCTGACAATACACCAGGATGTGAGTTATCACTTTATATTGTCTTTTTTCACTTTTATTTGTTTACACTCTTTCACCCAACCTTTAATAATTTTAGCAGGACTATGACATTCATTATATTTCACCACTGAGGTCAGTTCAAGTCAATTCAGCTTTACATATATAGCACGAAATCATGACACATATCATCCTAAGTCACTTAAACAATACAATTCAGGTGATTCCAAATTACTCTGATTAATACAGAATCAATACATTAACAATGATAATAATTATTGCTTCCCTAAGGAAAGTAACAGACTGAAACAAAACTTTTCTTTGATAAATGCCCCGTCCTGAGCAAGTGCTAGGCGGCTGTGGAAAGGAAACAGAAAGAAACCTCTGAGAGAGCCAGACAGACCAAGGATTTTTTGTTGATGAATAGAGGAATTATACTTATGAGTTGTCTGATCAGTCCAGATTTACGCTGTGCTGGATGGACTGATGCACACATCACGTCTCCTGCCTGCCATACAAGCCAGTATTATGATCTGGTGGTTGCTTCAGTTTGTCAGATTTTAAAATACGGTTTGATTGATTTCCATCTTCCCTGACGTCACAAGCACATTCCAAGAGGGTAATACAAGGTTTCATTGGGCTGATACAGTGACAGACTGGTTTAGGAGGCATGGGGCATAATTTTACACTGATTAGTTAGAGTCCAGAATCCACAGAGAATCTTAGGATGAGTGGTCCAACTCTCCCCTCATCAATACAAAATCTTGGTTAACAGTTAATGCAACTCTAGATAGAAATAAATTTAACATTGCATAAACTTATTAAAATGATGCCTCACAGTACGTGTGCCAGAATGAAAACTAAAAGGTGATACAGCTCAATATTACTGTGAGTTACTTTTTCTTGGCCAGGCGGTGCTCATGAGTTCAAACCAAAACAGCAGAAAGTAGCGGTGTAAATGTTAACGCATTTTTGGGTTCAGTATCTCAGTGTGGGTAAATTATTTTTGCTACAGATAAAACATTAAAAAATGAAAAAAAAAACTTTTTCAAAAATTCAAATCAATCTTCAAGGAAATTTTCAAACATGCTCAATTTTCTTTAATACTTGAAACTTTAAGGCAAATCAGACTTCAAATGTTGAACACTTGAACTTGAAATACTTTTACGCTTTTATTGAGTAAATAAATGGATCGAGATAGTTGTCCAAAGAGGCATGCTAGTAGTATCATCAAATGTGCCTATAGCAAGTATATTTATTATTGATTGATAATTTAAGTAACTCATCATTTTCACTCCTTTTATAATTAAAGGAGATGAAGAGAAAGTTTCTCTGCAGTATGGTAACCAGCACAGTTCCTTGGAAGAGTATTTAATCTATTTCAGGTTAAAGTATGACAAGTAAGACATTTTCAGGAAAAAGAGATAACAGAATCATGAGAAAGTTTCAGCCCTTACTAAATACTAAATAAATAGCATCACATCTTACTAAGATTTTAAATTAGTGAGTATTCATGTTTTGTCGAGTCTAATAACACATTATAATGTAATATTTTCACTGCACTATTGGCCAACACTTTAACTGCAACAGACTTAATGGTAAGAGAACAATCAAGTTTTAGTTCTCCACAGTTTTTGGCTTTCAGTGTGCTCATTCTCTTTGCAACTCTTCTCTTTTATTTGCTGTACGAACTTTTTTAAAAAGAGCCAGACAGCAGAGATGGAAACTCTCCAGTCTGGCAGAGGGTTAGAGAAGAAAAAGAAGAAGAAAAGGAGGGGGGGGAAAGCAGCATGATATCTGCTTCACAGCCTCTTGTGTAATCAGCCCTGGTGCCGACTTCTAATCTTGTATGAGGGTTGGTTTCCCCACCCCGTCACGCATCAGGCTGAAACATACTACAAACAGCCTGTTTTAGAAAAGCAGCAAAAAAAAAAAAGAAGAAAAAGCTTTTGTGTTTGATGATGAACTCCTCACTGAGGTAATTTGTGCTGGAAGTGTGGCATTTACATGAAGAAAGGTTCAACATCAGTATCCAGCCCTCATCAGAACACTCTGGTCTGTCGGAAATGTCCAACATGAGAAAATCATCATACTGAGTTTCATTTTTGCACTGATTACAGCAGCTCTTCAACAGTGACTGGTTGTTCAAAACATGTCAAAGTCTGTTGTTATCATCAAGGAAATATATATATGTGTGTGTGTGTGTGCGCATGTGTGTGTGAAAAAAAGGAGCTGAATTCAGTTCACATAAAAGCAAAATGTAAAAGCAGCAACACAGCACTAAATATGAGATTCCTCCGTCACTGGTCAGGCGTGAAGCCAGCTTCTGCTCCAAAGTAATGGATGATGTGCAGAAGAATATGTACTTTTTGTCCTAAGTGAGTATCTGTTTCCACAAAAAAAGCAGAATCCTTTCTTTGATATCATTCAACACATAATTACATACACTAAAAGTGAAACTCTACATTTGATCAAAATTTGATTTGATCACAAGACTAAATTTCCTCTCCGTCTCTGCAATTTTAGAGGAATGATTGGACTGTGAAGTATTTGGTATCAGGCCCTCATGAGAGGATACGAGGCAGCGTTTAAGTGGGCTCCTTTTGACAAGCACCCTTGTTTAAACCCATACTGGAATAATTTTGCAGGGAATAGCATCTGTTGAACGGGACTGTGTGCATGTTTGCCAGTGGGTGAGATTATAAAAGATTAGTCTAATTACATGTTATGCTAATTTGCTGCTTTGCATTGATTCATTGTTTGATGGTGATTCAAACTGGATATATACATGTTGACTTGGTGATGCAGCTGGCTGTTGCTCACATTGAAGAGTATAACTGTGAAAAATAAAAGGTTGCTCAGACTTTGGTTTAGAAAAAGAGTGACCGGGTGTCTCAGTGTGCTTTAAAATATCCAGACCACAGTAAACAGAACCAAGTGATCCAGTGTGTAGAAAATTTGAAATGACTTACTGTAGAGAGCTGCCATCAGTATCCTACCTTGCACAGCTGGTGTGCATGAACTACTGACAATCTGGTTGTATGTTTGGCTTAATATTATCAGTCTTAATAGGACATCAGTCTTGTTCTGGTAGAAAAAAATCCAGCCTAGGTAAAGTTTTGACAAAGATTGAACACACAAGACACTTTTCATGTCCACTTTACTTGTAAAAAATTGGATCAAGTCAAAGTGACCCTTGATCAGACTTTGATTTAAAACATATAACCTACAAAAATGGGATATTGAGCTCATGATGATATGATCTCTACCTTTTGAATATATTTCTTAAAAGAAAAAAAAACAACTCATTTCTGTGTCTTTCTGTGTGATAGTGAGTGGTTCTACACAGGGTTGTGCTGGATGGCATCCTGCCTCCACTGAGATCAATTATATTGCAAGAAGGCATCGATCACGTGACAAATTGCATTTGCCGGTGGACATCTTTGTTTGTATATTGTAGTTTCTCCACATAATACACAAACTCAGGTGTTGTAACACTAATCAAGACATCTTTTCAACCTCTCTTTCTGTCAGTCTCATGCTCTCTCTTATGCACACACACGGATTCACCCACCCAGAAATGTTTTCCTGCTGTCACCCACTGTAAAGCATTGTAACAAGAAAAAAAACTTCTATTACATCAAGACGCTCCCTTTTAAGTCTTTTTCCTCTCTTTGTAACATATTTTGTTTGGAAGGAATTTTCGAACCATTCCAATGCAATAATCACAATGGAGCCATTTGATGGTTGACTGAACCTATTCTTAAAATGAAATGGCTTTGCATGCTTTGCAGACACTGCTTCATTGTAGGGCAGTCTGCAAAGTCATTCACTACATGCCGTCCAGAAATGAATTATGTGTGGCAAACAGCTTTTCACTGTCAAATCCCTGAAAATATTCACTCTAAAGAGGATGTAAGGTCATACACTTCACTCAGTTGAACAGCGTGCATCCACTGGACCTACTGAACTGGCCCAGTAATTGCTTTTAAAACATCAGCAGCCACGAATGACTTCCTAAGTGCTCAATGACTGCCTTAATGGACCCGCTGGATGCGCCTTTACATTAAGTTTGCAATGTCTGAGAGATTTTGGCTTCTTCTTGAAAAGCAAAAAAATGACAACTCCTTTTTGTTTCTTAGTTGATTGACAGCGGGGAAGTTCCTCTCTGAATTAGGATGTTGAACTGTCAAAATCCTGTTTGAACAATGATATTCAGTATATTCAGCCTACAGTAAATGAAAAATGTGACTATAGTGCCAGACTTGTGAACTACAAGGGATTGCTTTAGACAATGTCAGTCCAAATACTTATTTTATGACTTAAATTTAAAGCTCATCTGTGGGGGAAGTAATAAAGAAAGAAAATCCTGCCTTAACTAAGGTCATGACTTTTAGAAATATGGATATTGGCAGTCTTGGGTGGAGCTTTTATACTGTCTAAGTGCTTTTTAAAATGTTGCTTAATTACTTTTATCTATCTGAACACTGGAAGTCCAAAAAGCTTCTTGGCTTAATTTTCACTGATAACAGTATCAACCATAATGCAGCATTCATCCAGATAATGTTCTTTAGTGAAAAAGAACACACAAAACAAAAGCTTGAATGGACCAAAGTGTCAGTTAATCTCAGACTAAATTTACTTTCAAAACAAATGAATACCACTCGCTGAGTGGGAATTTGTTCTACACTGATATTTATTTCTGTTTTGTTAATTACATATATTTTTCAATGTATCTAAAGATAACAAAAAAGGAATGGAAAGATGATACTTGCCATAATTAACTGTTGAAAAAAATAGCATTATAAATGACAAAACAACGCTTGATAAATCATTATATAACTTTCTTCGGAATTCATCATTTTATGAGACTGGATGTAAAAGCCTGCAACTAAAGAGCATTAATTTCCTCTGGCAGCATGAGTGAGAGTCTTCAAACAATAAGCCGTTACTGGCAGACTGTCTTGTTTGCACAGCCGGACTTGAAACCATTCCAGTGAGGGAACAGCAAACAGGAGCCAGGTTTGGTGTCAGCAAGGAGGTGGGGTTGGGTGTCAGGGCCTCTGGGGACCGTGACACCATAGTATGTCAGGGTGGGGGTGGGCATCTGTACCATCATTCCTGGAGACTTTACATTTGATCCGTAACACTCAGGTAATGCAAAGTCATTGAAAACCTGCTTTACATGGATTGATTTACTTTATTTTTTCCCTTTTTATCAAATACATCAAATCAGTGTTTGTACACATACTACACATTTCACTCAATAGCTTTTGAGGCTTTACTTTAGAGCTTCTAAGGCTGATTACTGGATTTTCATTTATTCTTTCATGTGAATCACACTTTCAAGCAAATAGGGGGTTTGAAAATCAATAGAATTTTTAAAATGATTTTTTATATCAAACTGGTAAGTAAGGAATTGTTGAAAATTAATGAAAAAGGGACTGTGGGGTTTACATCTTGTGTGATTTTATGGATCAGCAGGGGGGTGTGGTACTGATGCTTGCACATAATAATGATCCCGGCCTCCTCTTCCTCTTCTTTGCTATTCTCCTTTCCTGCAGCTCCTCTTTTCAAAGCCTTTAATTGCTCAAAGTCACTCAAGGTAACAGGAACCTAATGGGCCTGTGTCTGGGCAACCTGATTTCTCTATGTCCCTGTGTGTGTGTGTGTGTGTGTGTGTGTGTGTGTGTGTGTGTGTGTGTGTGTGTGTGTGTGTGTGTGTGGACACACATACAAGTAATGGAAAGGTTACCACCACAGGGGAAGTTGAAGTCAACAAGGATAATATGTAATTACTTGTGGAAGTAAAACGACCTCCACTAGCAAAAGATTTGTTTTGATTAAAAAATCATTCTCAATTCCAAAATGTTGCTAAACGCAACTTGATGTTGAGAAGCAGTGAGTTCCAAAAATATCGCTCTATTCAAAATTACTAAGAATATTTGTCTTCTTGCTAAAGCCAGAAATTACTGTTGTATGTACATGACAGGCTTCAGGCTGTATTGCATGACAAGCTGTCATGTAAGCAACATCAGTGCAGCCACATGATCCGGCAGTACTTTGGAAAACCAGTGTCAAATGTAACCTGAAACAGTATTATCTCAGGAAGAAGCCATACTGTACTGTACATCTACACACAAAACCTTTCAGAGTTCTGAATCTTTTGAGCGTTTTAGTAGGCAAAGGTGAACAAAATAATCGTAAGGGACAGCAGCTGAAGCAGAACCCAGGTCTGTCAAACAGGAACAGCCCATCCGCATGGAGTTAATTTCCATCATTTCTTCCTTTTGCATTCACTGAGCCACCTATCAATTTTTTTTTTTTTTTTTGGCAAAGCAATTAATTCATCTACAATCAAATATAAATGTACAGCTTTGAATGCTTTGTGCATTTATAAAGGCTGTGAACTAGGCTGCATACAATCAATAATTCACTTTATTATGTTCACCTGATATACCTAATAAACTGCAACTTCAAAGGATTAGCTTATACCTAAGTACACTAAGCAACAACTGTCATTAACATGAATAACTGGAATAGGCAGTCAATCTGGTGTGTATGCACACACCAAACAGGTATTTATGGAGCTGGATAATGAGCTGCAGCTGATCCCAGACACACACTTAAACACCAGGGACTGTTTCTGCAATTAAAACACAAGCGACAAGGTAAGGAACCTGGAAAACAGAAAACTGCTTCGTCCTTCACATGGACCATGGCATGTTAAGATTGGTCAGAGAAGGATATGAAAGTTACATTCACAATACCTAACTAAAGTAACCTGCAGAATATTCACTTTCAGTTTCTGTTTCTGTAACTTATTGGCCTATCTGGATTTTTCAGGCTGGTGTGGATGCAGAAATCTAATATCCTGTTACAATTTTTTAACTGGAATTGTTAAGTATATAATCCTAGCTAGCTAACACATGGCTCTATGACATGAGTGAGAATAGAAATGTCAGATTTTGTGTGTTGAACTTTTTTTTTTTTTTTGGCCATGTTCAACGTGCGCTGGCAGTGCGGCAGGAACGCAATCTTCTCCCTCTTGATCTCTTCACGTATCAGATCTTTATAAATTCAGAATTGTATAAATATTAGACAATGCAGCTGCTATTGTGAAGTCCTATTATTTTGGTTGTATTTTGGATTCTTTACCATAAACACCATAAGAAACAAGCATTAAGCCTGAAATGGCTTCATCTTCACCCTTTAAAGCTCCACTGTGTAAGTTAACAGAGATGTTAGCATGACTCTGAGCTTTTATGTTGTGTATGACTGAATGTTAGCCTCATTCTCTTATCTCACCTTCTCAGTTAACATCTCAGTTAATATGTCTCAGTGTACCTCACCACTCGAGGTTTGACAAATTAATGGGCCTGATCAGAACCTCAGATAGCAAAAAGACGTAAGCCAACTATCCTGGCTGCAGCCAATTTATTAAAATGTTATGTGACTTGCTCTGGGCTTCGAAGTGGCACAGGGTGATATATTTCTTCCCCCTACTACACTCATCGTTGGACAACAACCTCAGCCATAGATATAACAACTTAAAAAGCACAACGATAACCTCATCTACAAAGAGCGAGACAGTGCAGCTGCTTGGATCTAGGACAGTCCCAGACTCAAAGTGCGTGTTGCGTCTGTAAAAAGAATCTAATGCTTTTTTCCAGGCAGCCATTAGTAATCGGGTTATTGTACCGTCCTCCTCAATACACAGAGGGGATTCTCCTCCTTTTACTGCCATCCCTCATCATTAGCAGCTGTAAGCCAAGCTGCAAGTAAGTATAAGTAATGACTTTGGCTGGCTCTGCAAGAGGGCTCATTGTCCTCTTTCTCTACAGTTTTTCTTAATGGGCAGGTGTATAAGGAAAGACCAGATTGGTCACTGGGGCCCGGAAAAGGCTTTTGTTCTACCAAAATATGGTGAATAATCAGAGGAAAAGCAAGTTATTAAAAAGACAAAGTTCAACCTGAGGGTTTTTTTGCTCCCCACTGCTATTAAACTTCTTTTGCCCTTTTGTTTTTATTTGCCATCGTGGTCACCTCCACAAACTGTGGAAGTAACCCTTAGTTGTGATCTACAAGAACACAGATACTTATACATACATATACATTCATCATAATTCTTACTCGGAGAACTGATACATTTATTTGCACAAAACTAAAATAAGGAGAAAAAGAGCAGCTCTGTCTCTTGAATGTTATATTCCAGGACTGTAATTTTTAGCTGCAGGAGAATAATGTTGAAGGAATTATGCTTTTGGCAACATATGTTATTTATGTCGCTTTCACCATCAACTCAAAGCATCAGGGACATGTTACCATTACATTTAGAAAGGCAAAACATTAGTTAAAGCCACTCAAGTGTATCTTCATATACAGCCTCATAGCTGAGACTGAGTTCAACTGCATTTAAATTTGAACATACTCTGCATTTTTTTTCTTTTTCTTTTGTGTGTCTGTGGTCGTTTTTTTTTTAACCTAATCTCAGTAGATTTAACTGGAAAACGGGTGTCTGGCTAGATGCTTTCTGAACACTAATTAGTATTTTGCAGCATTTTAATCAATTTCTGATGACATTTGGGGAGTTTATGTCAAGGTAATGGCCAATTGATGAGCATCTGTATAAAATGGTAAAGATGAATTAGCCAGATTATCCACTGCTCTCTCATTACCAATGTGCTCTGATAATTATTGTATTTCAGTAAATCAGTTTCTTCTCAAGCAAATACAGATGACCGTATTTTGTCTGGGTTTTGATTTATGACCAATTGCATCTGCATGCAGAGATATTATGGGAAAAGACAGTAACCTGTGCAGAGGAGTACTTTGTTGAAGCAGAGAAGTGGAATATTGTCAGTTTTAAGGTAAATCTTGCTTTCAGAGATTAGCATCTTCTTTTAAACCACAATGAACTTTCCTTAATAAAAACATAAAGTCTAAAAATAAAATAGTTCTGTGAAACCATGAATACCAAAGGAAAGTTGAAAAAACACAAAGGGCACCTGCGTTGCACCTGCTTTGTGACCTGGTTTATTGTTTAAAATAAAATAAGCTGACACTGGCTATCACTAATTTTAGCAGACTGCATTTTGAGGGGCAGATTTAAGTTTCTGAGCTGATTCTGAGCTGCAAGTTCACCACTTTCTCCGGTCGACAGATGGATGGGTTCCAGATGGATAATTTGTTTCTGAGAGCTTTTCTGTGACTCTTGTCAAGACAACGGAAAGAAGAAAAAAAACCTGACTGCTGGTTATTTTCTATGCAGCTTTACTGTAATCAAGAAATTCTTTCATTTAATGTCATATCAAGGCCTTCTGCCTATAACTTTGGGCTTCTAGGGAATAAACCATAGTCAATATAATAGCAATGTGAAAGTCTCACTTGATTTTGCTTGGTATTATCATCTTAGGAAAGAAGTAAACATTTGATAGAAGTAAAAAAAAAAAAAACTTGTTTCCCTTGATCATAACTGTTGGGGTTCTTTTGTCATTTGTGTAGTTTATGTGTGTAGTTGAGAGTACTCTATGTATAAGATTAGAAAATCCATTACAGTTTCCCATCATTAGTTGGTAGAACTAAAATGTTGCATCCTTTTGTTCCAAAAGCTGGTGCAAAAGTATTTGTAGTTAATGTGAACAGTTGTGTGAGGTGAACAGTTTCTTTTCCCATTTTGGAAATATTTGAGGAGACACGTGGTTTATTTATCAGTGTAGAAACAATTTCCTGAGGTCTTAATGAAGGTGTGTGACATGCTTTGGTCAATTTACCCCGAGTTACAGTTCAACAGCTCCCTTTTCAGCCATGACTTTACAGCACTGTTCACAGCTGCTGGTTTGATGGGGGTGGAGTTAGACAGACACCCGACCACACTCCAACCCTCTGTTGAGAGTTTGGCTTTTTTAAAATATGTATTACATCTATTCAGATATATATACTCAATGTAGAATGATGTAAAGCTGGATAAAGATGGGGAGGCTTGATAATTCTGCTTCAGCACCTGCTTTGTGACCTGGTTTGTTGTTAAAATAAACCAAGCTGACCCTTACAGCAAATTTGCACTTTTTTCTAGAACATGTCCCCTTTAAGTTTCATCTCATACTATCTCAGCCTATAACATTTTATCAACTTTTTGTGAAAGACAAGTACAGCAAAAAAGAGAGTACAAAACTCTTTTTGTCCTCCTTGATTCTGTGCTCTGAAACACCACTTATTCCTTCATTTGGTGCTTTAATGATAATGACAGAGAAAAGCTGTCTCTAACACTTTTCTGCAAAATCTCCTCATATGTGTCCAGTTTGGAGAGATTTGTGCAGTACAAGTACAATTACATAGGATTCACATCATTTTCCACCTCATCAAACCATTCAGTGGCAGGCCAGATGAGGGCTGGTATGAAAAGGAACAATCAACAACTTTGTATTGATCTGCAGTGAACCTTCTTCTTACAGGAACAACTTAATTTTTGATTGATCACAACACTAGAAAATGTTCATTGAGTTTGGCTTTGAAAGATGTTAATATACAGTGCAGTTTGAGTTTGAGTTTTATAAGCATGTTTTTTGCCACAGATAACATGTTTTACTTTCTGCCCTTCTCATGGGTTTTCTAAACAAGCCTATAAGGATGTCCTTGGCTTCTGTCATGCACATGCTGATGATAGAGTGCACACTACTGGAGCGAGATCAGGATGGGAAATGTTTGAGGCAACTACAAGCAGATCAGAGAATAAACAAAGTTTGTTTCATAAAAATTCATGTACCTGTACCTCATGTTGTTCAGATATTTGATGTCAGTGAGAAGTGAGAGCTCCTTAAGGGCTGGTCTGAGGTTCATCCACGGGTCAAATCAATAAAATAAAAAGCAGTCTATTTGTGGAAAGATGTCTGTGAATTTATTTAGTGAATCATGCTTGCCTTGGCTGGTTCCTTCTCATCACATGTTCAAATCATGTGGTGAAAAGATCAAAATTAATCCACTTGTCAACTTAGAAAAGCAGCAGTCTTGATCTGGAAGTTGTCTCAGATGTGTAATTTTCAACCAATCAAAGTCGCTACTGATAGTTGCAAATGAAGTTAAGAAATAATGTTATGAAATTAAGAAAAATTCAAGCTTTCACCTGTCTTTTAGCATCAATAATTGATGGCTGAAAGCAAGCCTTTCCAAGGTTGTTTTGCTCATCTGCTGACGTGGTCATGACCATTCTCGTGAAAGCTTGTTCCCTGTCCTTGTGGCTGACAAGACCATAAAGAATCATCATTGTGTTTTCACAAAACAAGAATGTACAGATGCACAGATGGACTTCACTTTAAAGCCCTACAATTCAATCTCACCCTTCAGTTGGGAGACACCCAGTGCAATCTAAAGAACCAATGGGGAGGAGAAAAAAAAGAAATCAATCATCTGCAAAAATCATGGAGGTCTAAAACAAAGCCTATTAGTTTGTGCCCTGTTACTCGATAGCAGAGATTTCTCCAGAGACAGCATACAGCTTTAGGGAAAGAGAGGAAAGAAAGGCATGTTAAGAGGAAGGTAAACACGGTATAGAGCCACTTATAGCCCTCTGAGTGTGGAAGAGAGCATTAGCTCAAACTTGTGAGGGTGAGGAGGAACATGAGGAACATGAATCTTCAAGTGTTGAAATTATTTTCATAAAAGCAATGCGAAATCTGATTACAGAAATCTTCCTTATGTTAATCTCTAATAAAAAAAATCAAACAGTGGTCTCTGACCAATTTGTTGTTTTAAAGAGACATCATGAGGGACTAAGTACAAAATTAAGCAAAAGTTTAATTACTTTTAAATCCTATTATCTTTTTTTCCATACTTGCCCTTCATGAACTGTACCTCCAACAGGGATGTTAATCCTTTGCATGTGCTTTGTGCATATCAGGGACCCAAATTACAGTATATGAACAATATGCATATTTAATATGCATATTGTTCATATACATAAGAATATTGTTTATATAT
>JAOWBL010002201.1:0-14039 GCA_028564865.1 Zenarchopterus dispar
ATAATAATAATAATAATAATAATAATAATAATTATTATTATTATTATTATTATTATTATTATTATTATTATTATTATACTGCATCTATCCTTCCAATGAAGGAGATACTGAATGTGTTGTTTAGCACATTTTAGAATAAAATGTGTCATCAAGTGTCCAGAGAAATAGGATTAAGTCAAAGGTCTTGGGTCAACAAACAACCATTCATGTTGAAACTCACAACTGAACAACAACACATGATACATTATACTGTTTTATCTTTTTAATCCTTTATTTATTTAACTTTATTTTTAACAAAAAATAAATACAAATTTAGAAGAAATGTGTATACTCCTTCACATGAAACAAGAGAGTGAGTAGCACACAGGGGCTGCTTACAAAATTCATTTCATCAATTGATCATCAGTAAGTTTGACAACTTCTTTGAAAAGAGTTGTTTTGGCAGACTTTCTTTCTTTTTTTAACTTCTTTTTTCAACACCTTGAATTGTTTATGGTTTTTATTATGTATTTCCACATGTCCAAAATAAATCTTCAAATCAAATAAACTCAAATCAAATCAGTTTGCTGGTCTGGAACACTCAGATGTTACCACAATGGCAAGGAGGAAAGACATCAGCAATGATTGGAGATGTCATTTGTTGCTACAGATGAATCTGAGAGGAGCAACAAGGTTTTTTACGATCAATTTGGAGAGCATCACTTTGCAATCAGACAGCTTATTTACAATAGGAAAACAATGAAGACAGTTGCCAGTCTTCACTGAAGTGGATGTTTCATGAAGCTCAATCCAAAGTTAGAACCTTGCAAAACAAATCAAACTATGAAACAGCCAAAAGCTTCATTTCAGACATCACAAGCATAAAGAAGAATGATTAATGTTCAAGTTCATGATAAGGCAATTAGAAGACGATTGCACAAGGATGTCTTGCTTGGAACGCTTCCCAGGAGAAAGTTTCTTTTCTCTAAAACAACATGGCTTAGATTTGCAAAGTCCTTCCATCTTCATGCTTTATCAAGAAGATCTCCAGGCGAAAATGTTGCCTGATGCTCTGAATTAAAGCAAACATTAAAACTGTCCTGATGCACTATTGGCACTTTACATGGCCTTTTAAATTACCTGTATAATCGTTGCAATTATCCTTTTTTCACTTTGAAAAAAGTGAGCTGTTTTTTCATCTTCTGACTATTGTAAAGAGTGTGCTCAAGGAAAAGCCTAAAAGGAAGGGATCAGGAGTCAACAGCTGTGACTCAGGAAATAGCAATGAGAAACATTCTCAAACTTACTACAGATAAACCTTTGGGAAATGTGGGAGATCTGTGATGTCATGATGGCCTGATGTGATAGTTTTTTTTCTTTAGAAGACTTTCTATGTGAAAGTAAGGCAGAGCTTGTGACTACACTGAGGAACATATTTTCACACCGTTGATGTACTCGCTGATATGATATATTTTTTTAGACCAATAGCTGGCATCATATTTGTTATATGTTCGGAAGAAAAACACTCATCAATATGATTAATTTTAGGCCTCAGGAACAAAATGTGAATTGACCACATTTTGTTTTTTTCTTGCCCTGACATTGTTGACAACATGTTAACTCCTACGCATAGAATAATAACAGATTTTCCATGCGTGTTTGTTTGGACAAGCTGATGTGATTGCTAAAGAGTTTCACTCTATAAAATGACACTCTGGATTTTGCTGTACACAAATCTAGTTCTCTTTTTTTTCTTTTCTTTTCTTTTTTTTTTTTAAAGTTTTCTCACCCTCCCACAGCTCTCTGCTGTTGTGAGCCCACAGCTCCTATGGGAAGGTGTCGGGCCGATAAGAAACAGACAGCGTCAACAGCAGGGAGAGGCAGGAAGGGAGCGGAGCAGTGGAGGGACCTTTACAGCTGTGTCTAGTGGTGCACTCTCTTTCTATTTATGATTCCCAGATGTTCATATGACAAATTCTTCTTCAGTGGAAGTACAGAAGTAAGCGAATAAACACAGATGCATGATGCACACAGCACACACGATAAAGATAGAGAGCTTGTTCATTTTCTGTGTTCTGTAGTCAAATCACCAACTGGTGAATTTTGTTGAATAACAACTTTTTTTTTCATGGACTACTTTACTAAGAAAAGAAGCGGGAGCAGTTGAAGATGAATAGGAAGAAGAAGCTCTTTGGGGTAATGACATCACCGGTGACTTTGCAAGTTCTTTATTTATACAAGCTGAAAAACAATACTGCCATACATGACCTAAAAGCTGCTCTGCACAGCTACATTCTTTTCCTATTTAGTCACTGTCATTGTGATGGTGGCGGTGAATGTTGCTTATTTACTTTCTCCTCTGTTGTTTGCTGCTGCTGATCTAAGGTTTTGGAAGAAACAATGATCTGCACAGAGGAATTTTGTATTCCGCTGTGCAGATTAAAAATATCTGATCACATTTTATACCACTTCATGCAATACTTTGCGGTATGAAACTGTTTTATTTTGTTTTATTTTTGAATAAACAATGTCGCATGATTAAAGGCATAACATAGACAGCATTAACAATTAAGGAAAAAGAAGTTAAGCTCAAAAACTGTACCTGTGGAGTAAAACTTTTCTTTTCTTCCATTTTCAAACTCTTGCCAATTTAGGGGAGTTGCATTGGATAGTTGCACAACAAACAAGGAACACTGCAGAAAATGTCCAGTTTGCGAAGTGCTGAGACTGAGACGGCTGAGAGCATTTTCTCCTGTGACAGTTTAACTTCCCGGAGTTTGAGCCATCCTTCCATAAATCTGTTCTGAATCTTGTTCAGTTAACTGTTGTGATTTAAAAAAATTTTTTTTTTGCCCTTTCACAACTTTGTTTTCTTCAACCTTGTTTAGGGACTTTAGAACTACTTGTGTTGACAAATAAACAATCACTGACTAAGCCCACTTGATGAGCTGAAATGGCAGGGGCAAGGTGGGAAGGGGATGGGTAGCTCAGAATGATCACATTATGATACACTACAAATAACTCAGATGTTCACAGCCTTCCTCTTTTACTTTACATGCCCTATCCAGTCTCACTTGCCTACTACCTCTGCGGTCTACTGAATCCACACACTTGCTTATTTTATTTGTTTGGTTTTTTTTTTAATACTGATATTTAGTATTTTTACCTCTGAATATTTATCTACTAAATTAACTATAGTGGCCAAAAGTGTTATAGAAAAGAGAATGTGAAGTGGACTGGCTTTACTTTGGGTAGCACCCTTTCCAGGTATTTCTTTCTTTCTTGGATACTGCAAATTAATGAATGAGTTTTTGGCAAAATAGTATGTAACGCTGGTATTCTAGAGTAGAGCACAGGTATAGTATGCATATTAAAAAAGACAGCCAGTGTATTTATTTCTATGTATAAACCATGAACCTCTTCTTGGGTTATCCCTGCAGTCTAGCAATATCCTCCTTATCTACAATACCCAATGATAAAGATTAATTCTTCTGTGAAGGGATTAATCTCTGGTATAAACTTTTTTTTCAATAAACATGCCAAAGCTACATATGTTTCCTCTTTGTTACATATTTAATTGCCTCTAAGAATAGCACCCCTAAAAAGGTGCAAATATGGCTAAAAAAAGTTTAAAAAAAAAAATTTTTCCTTCACCTGTCAAGGTGTCCATTACTGGGTGTATGGCTTTACAAATAAGAAAAATTACAAATGTTTCTGAGGGTGCATCCTTAGTATGAACCAGTAGGACACTGGTAAAAATGACTTATAATGTCTCTCTTGTTGTACAAGGAGCCCATAAAAATTAATAAATAGATATAAATATAAATATTAAAATTTTTTTTCTCTGATTCCAGGCAGCTTTAATGTTGTTCAACTTCACATGTGTATGTACATGAGCTAGTCTAAATATATATTTAGAAGCATACTACAAACTGCTGGATTTTTCTAAATGCATACTAACTACACAACCTTCCTCTGCACTCTACAGGAAGAATGTAACAGTGAACATTTACATGTGACTTATCAGAATTAGAAAAAGTTTTATCTCTACATAACAGATGGGAGCAGCAGCCCAGAACATATTCGTACTGGAAACCTGGATCCTTTCTTACAAAATACAAACAAGCTCATACAAATAACTAGAACAAGACAGCGTCACACCAAGGCTCATTCCATATAGTGATTATTATTCTGAGGTCATTTTCGTTGTCATGACACCATTTCATATTTTGGAAATCCACTTGCTTGACGTCATTTGTGGTGATAGAGTGATACTCGTACAAGTCCAGAATAGAAAGTACTGGAGATGGTTAACTACAATACTACATTGTGCCTGAGGGATGGTTTCTATTTCAGTCTAAGTACACTGTCTGCCACTGGATATGTATGAGGTGATTAGAGGAGGTTTGTAAAGGAAAGGGATGGGAATTTTTCAGTCTAGAGACAATCTGCTTTGCAAATTCTCCTGGCAGTTAAGATTATGTTGTATAGCCTCGACTGGAAAGTATATGCTGCTGAACTGAATTGATATTTGGCACAATACAATATAGAAAATAACAAACAATTCAAAATTTCAGCAAGAAACCAGTCTTTACATTTATTGTATTAACAACTAAAAACCAAACTGAACATCTAAAACATGTTGAAAATTGCATATCTTAAAGCACTGGTCTGCTCTCAATGTTTTTGTCTTACTGCAGGGCAATGATGTCTTTGAACAATTGTAGTAAGCTGCTCTAGGGTTTGTACAATAGAGCACACTCAGGATAATCTGAGTTTCTTGGCAATACAGACTAAACTAGTCCTTGCAATCATGGGATGTCACAATACTGGTTATCTATTCACTCTGTCAGACTTACTGACAAATATGCGGTTCAATTCAATTCAACTCAATCCAGTATGACTAACAGTACCGTCTTGTCCTTTTAGCTGTTGTTTCTCCATTACAGTGCTGGCCCCGGTAGGATCAACTGAAATAACAAACTAATACTTCCCAACATTTGATAGCAGTAATGCACCACTTTCTCTGTTTCCCAGCCACCAGTAAAATAAAAAAAAAAAAAAAAATATATATATATATACATATATATAAATACCTACTAAAAGGTGGGAGGAGCCAAGGTAGTTCCTGCATTTTCATTTGCATGCACTGCAATGGCAGGGATATTGAGAGGGCTTAACATAATCTCTTTCCTACAGCATATCCAATCAGCACCAATTCAACCCTTATCTAAAGACAGCCTCATCCAGAGCAGGTTAGGTTTCTGGCATGAATCACCATGGTGATATTCTCCACACAAAAAAAGTAAGAAGACAATTTTAGTGAAGTCATCTTGCCAATTGATGTTATGTTGTACAGAACCCAGGTCATAATGGCTTCATTTGTTGATTTTAATGAATTCTTTAGTACTTTGTAAACCCCAACACTGTGATGTACTCATTGTAAATCCATCTTTAATTTTCAAAACTGCTGATTATGTTGAACAATAATGAGTCATAATGATGATGAACACTTTATTGTTATGTTTACTTTGTAAATCAGTGGCAACCATGTGAATTTTATGCCATCAGACCTCAAAAAGAGTTCTCTCCACATTACAAGCTGCTTGATGGCAGCCAAAATGTGTGCATTTTGCAAGTGCATTGCTTCACTGACTACCATGCGCAAAAAAAAAAAAAAAAAGTGATCTCATCACCACAGATAAACATTTGCACCATTCAGAAATCTTGGCTAGTGGCAGAGTGAATGATTTTCATCAATTTCTCATTGGCAATATGTCATTTGTTCTCTGATTTAACTTGCAAAAGCACTCACAATCACTATTTTTTCTTTTCAAAAGGAATAACAGTCTTTGTTAAATTATGAAGCAACACCCTATACATTCCCTCTGATTTAATTCATTAACCTATCTTCTTGATATTTCCAAATATTCAGCATGTGTGACTAGTCAAGGAATCATTTTCAAAGTGAAATTGACAACTTAAGAAAATGAAATTCCTTTTTTCATGATATAATCAAACATCTGGCTTACATCTCCAAAAGAAACATTAAGTTTTGCTTTGGTCAACACATCAGAAATTACTGGTTGACTTTGTGCAAGATAGAGTTCCCTTTGAAGGCTTGTAGCATACCTACCTCTGCCTCTGTATTTACACAGGGACTGGAGGAACCTGATAGTGATCCTTCTGTTTGGAATATAACAAATCCTGATGTAAGATTCATCACTGGAATTAGTAATAAAAATTTCTCTTTAAGAGGTTTGCATTTCAACATTCTGTATGTCTTGTATGCAAGTTTTCACAGTAATAGTGTCATAGATTTTGTGGAAGACTATGCTATAAGTGTCAGTGAAATAAGAGCAGTGCGAGGTAACATGCTGTAAGTGCCATGGTGCCTCAAGCCCACAAGCAGTGACAGACAAGGACATACATGGGTCAGCATCATACAGACAGCTTGGAATGCTGATCCGTGCTCAACCAGGGACAATAAAAGACGAGAGCCTGATGTTAACATGAAGTGAGAAGGGAGAATTGCGCTAAATGGGCAGGTTCTGTCATACACAGTAAGATCAGATCTGCAGGGATGTGAAGTCCTGAGCCCTCTCACAGAAGATTAATTCTTCTCTCCCACCAACCACCCTTGACACACACATACACACACCTCTGTTTAACAATGACTCTTAAAATAAGATTTTGGTTGTGTCTTTTACATCAACACTGCTCAGCCAACTGTCTTTGTATTTGAGAAGACACCACATCCACAGCTGCCTCTATGAGTCTTTGGTTGTGTGTTTGTATGTGCTGGTGTTACAGTTTTCGCATATGCAACCATGTACGAGCTGGTACAAGCATATTTCCATGTTTGTCTGGTTGTATCTTACTTTGAACATTTGGTCTTTGTCAGTATGTGCTTCAAATACTATATGACAGCAGGGTTTTAGCTTTCAGATGGTCAGATTAGAGAAGTATAGTCATAATTTTTTAATGAGCGATTTCTGCACATTGTTAGAAGTATTGTTAAAACCACATCTGACATTAGATAGATCTTAAAGGATTTGTAATAGTGTATAATAATAGACACAAAGACAGGCACCTAGACACATGCAGCATGGTGACTTGGTGACATATAGTTGGCACCATTACATCACAGCTAAAAGGTTTCTGGTTCAAATTTTGACTCATGTTTTTTTGTCCTTTCTGTGAATGTTCCCCTTCGAGTCTTGCTTGGGTTTTATCTGGGTACTCTCACTTCCTTCCCCAGCCCAAAAACATGCATGTTAGGGTGATTGGTGATTCAAAATTCCCAACAGGAGTAAGAGTGAGCATTTGTGGTTCATCTAAATGTGGCTCTACAATGGACTGGTGTCCTGTCCAGTGTGTACCCCTGCCTCTCACCTGTGATGGGCTGGGATAGGCTCCAGCAGACCCCCTTGACCCAGAAATGGATTTAACGGGTCTAGTAAATGGATGCATGGAAGTATAAATGAAAGGTGGATTAATGTATGATGTGTGCATGGATGAGTAGACCATTTCCCATTGGTGACATACTGCATTGCTTTTCATAAATGAGTATTTCATCCAGTGATTATCAGAATAAATTACCATTAAAATGTTCTGCTTCTCTTCTATAGACTACACAGGGGTGAGAATGGACTCTGCATACACTATAAACACATGCATTTGTAGTGTCAATTGTAATTAATAAGAAAACTATATAACACTCATTTAAAATTGATCAGTATAATAAATGGTAGGTTTACTACAAGAATACATCTTGATCAGCAAGTCCTAGTACTTTAACAAGCCAATGCTAGCCTAAAGAATAAGTTATTTTTTCTCTTCTTTTTCCTCTTTATATTTGTCCTTACTACTTTTCTTTTCATCTCCATATAATTTCCCCACCCAGTTCTTGCATCTTTATTCCTGAAAAATGTCAAAATATTGCAACTCGACTGCACCCTAGGGCACCACAATGGTGTGGTGGTTAGTACCATTAGCTCACAGCTAGAGGGTTCCCATTACAAATCTCTGCAAGTGTTACAAGGCCAGTGTACCTCGTGATTTTTCTTTACTCACTGTTTATTTTAGGTTTAATTTTTGGTCTCCTTGTCTGACATTATTTTGCAATTCTTAGCAGGCAGTTGTAGATAGTACACAGACTTCGGGCTACAGTGAATATAAAGCATAATGTGGAAATGAAAGTAGTTTTCTGTTTTGTCTGTATCTAACCCAATCCTATGGGCTACTTGAACAGCATGGTGTAGTCAGTAAAAAAAAATATCATACTCTGTTACATTTTACACATAGCTTGAGGCATAAAAATGATAGATTTGTGCTAAGCTAAGATACATATTCGTGCAAGATAAGCTGAGATGTAACGTGAGCTTTAGAGATCCTCATAATTTCTTATTCTTGAACAGAGCTCAGCTAGTTGTCCCTGTGTTCTTGTTGTTTGTTGTCCCTATTCTCAGGTTTTCTTTATGAAAAGCTAACATCATTTAACTTAAGTAAGTTATATGATCTCATTTCAATACATTTAACATGTCACAAAAAACACCATGTGATACTACCTGGGTTGTGTGCTGTCAAGCAAAGTTTCCAGGAATTAAAGGAAGCAACTGTATAACATTAATGCACAGTAAGATAAGAATTTGAACTTTGCTTTGGTAATGTGGATACATAAATAGCCAACAAGCATACAGTAAGTGTTACAAGCTTTCAGTACTCAGAATGTGTCCTCTGCCTTTCCAGTATCAGCAGAGTTACATGGTGGTGTGTGCATTTTACATATTGATTGGTTCTGGGTTTAGCTGTTAGACACAATAAGGTTATTATGATGAGTTACATTGAACTGTTATTATTTGTCCTGTGAATCCTATTAATAACTGCATTTGTGAACCAATTTTTAGTACTTTAACATACTGACAGCAGCCTAATTTCAGTAGAGAAGTGTACACTGAGAAAGCTAATATTCACATTTCCCAACACCCGCACAGGTCACATTTCTGTTTTTTTCACTTCTCTTCATTGACGTCCTGGGAATTTTTATTACAATTGAATTCCTCCTTATCACCAAGCTATTTAAACAATACATATTCTGCTACTTTTTTCAGAAGTTGGCACTATTTCCTGACATCTTAATGAAAGGCTTTGGCATGCATTGTTCAAAATACCACAGAGATGCAGAGCAATAGCTCTCTTTTCAACCATGACTTCACAACTCTGATCATTACAACTACTTTTAGGAGGTGGAGTCAGCCACTCTATCAGACTCCACTTCTTTCCTTTGCAGTGAGGTGCATCTTTTGAAATCCATGTTACAGCTTTGTGATAACCACTTTGGAGGAACGGCAGCCTGCAACATCAAATGAAGATGTGTGGAGGAAAATATGGGGAGGCTGGAAAATTCTACTCACAGCTGGGTCTTTGATGTCCCAAATACCGATAAATCTGAGTAGTTCACTTAACTACTGAATCCAGGCTCAAGCTGTTCAAAATGTAAACACAAAAAATAACATGTCCCATTTAATTATGCCATAGTTCACTATCACCCAACCTGATCTTATAGTTACATTGGTCTACTGCACAATGAAAGAAAGCCTCAGAAGTTGAATAATGACAATGTTTTCCTCATTGACTTCTCTTTTAAATATGAAACCGTAGCTTCTGTGTAGCTGTGTAATTACTTTACTCTTATACAGTACCTTTTGCCAAGTATTAAAATTGACCTTCAGTGTTGAAATGTTCACCTGTGATTTATCCTTGCATGTTAGTAATGCATTTTACGCTCTTGAGGGCAGATTTATTATCACTTTCTAAGTGTCGAAAACTTGTTTTTGCCATGAAAAGTGACTGTAAGCATTTATAATCCAGTGGCAGTGGGAAATTAGTGCCTGAAATGTGAGGACGCTGTGCTTTTTGCGTTCCAGTCTGTTGCATATGTATTTATAGAAGTTTCCTTTTCAAAATTTCACTGAAGAGATCCTTTAATGAATCTGACAGGCTTTTTTTATTTATTGGCTTTCACAATTTGCAGTCAACTGCCTAACTCTTGAGTGTCATCCACTTTAGGGTGTGTTTATGCTTTATGAATGGTAAATGAAAGATATTTAAGTTGGAGTGCATCATCTTTTGTGGGTAAAAGATGTCGATAAGACATGCCATACAGAAAACACTCATCATCATTAAAATGTAGGACATAAGATCTGCACCAACCATCTAACGTTTAGGTAAAGGCCGATGTGGAACTAAGATTCGTTGCAGTTCCTTTACTGACTGCTGAGACTGGCCCCAAAAGTGAGTCAGTCTCCATTGAGTCCAAAGTTAAAATGTTCAACTTTAGGGCAGAAATAAACATATTTACAGCCTGGTTAAAAAAAAATTGTTTTGGTTTGAATTGTTTGATTTCACATATGACAACTCTAAAGGGGATTCATTGTTTTGTATCATGTCAGGTGTATTTATATAAAGCAATAATTTTATTTCTAATATGATTGATTAACAGTCAACCCAGCCAATAACCAGCTGTTATCACTTCCTCATCTGTAATCGTCACGTTACCAAACTTACTGAAGCACATTGGGAGTTTCTACTAACTCAGTGTTGGCTAAACACAGCAGTAATTTTTGATGTTGCCAGCGAATCAACATGTGAAATAGGATATTCCGCTGTAAATGTCTGCCGGCGGCTCTGCAGCTATTTTGGCAGGGATAGGCTGAAGGAGCTGGTAGTCACTGCTAACTTTGATTGGTATGCTCCAGTTGGCTTCCCAGGTAGCCTGGCTGTGCTCCATACAAAGAAAAAGAGGCTTCAAAACCACTCTTTAAAAATCCAGTGGGTCACATGACTTAATGGTTGGTCCAGTGTTTTTACAATCTATGGTCCCAACAGGTATAGGTAAATGAAATATGTTGGCAGGCACTGCATTTAGTTTAAATGACCCCATTGCCACAAATTAAAAAAAAATATAGTGTAACGGCAATCTGTAATTTTTATTAGATATTTTTTAGGTCATTGTAATGTTTATATGAGATTGATCCTGTGATCTGAGATCTGCTGAAAATAGTGTAGCTTACTTATAAACTGAGGTTTTGACTACTGTGAAAATCACATCCTTGTGTGGAGCAAGAACTGGCTATTATACATTCAGCTGTTCACAGAGGGAAGCCAGATTGCAGAAAATAACAAATAAATCATTGTGAGTTGCAAACAGGTAAAAATACACAATTAGCATAAGGTTCAAAGGTGTAGAGCAACAAGGAGATACTCGTCTCAAGGACAAGCAGTTGTAGACATAAACCCACAATGTTTTGAGAGCTTCTATGACCCCTCAACACCGCCACTTGGTCTTAAGCACACTTTGAGCACAAATAAACTCGATTTGAGATTTTTTTTTCCATAATAGACCACTTCAACACGTCTTTAAGTACAGATGCAAAACATAAATTTGCACATTAATGGAGTTGTTTGTGTGCTTTTGTTGCACTAATTGTTATACTAATTTGCTCTGTGCTTTTTATTATGATAATAATTATATATATATATATAATTATTAAATAGCTATCTCTTCCATATTAACACAATCTCACTCATCTCCAAAGTGAGATTTTGTACTTTAATACAGTGTTCATTTATTACTTTACTTCAAGTTAAATGCAGTGGGCAACACAATCATATGGTAATTATTGCTATCTGAGAAGGCACAAAGGCACAAATAGTGAGAGCCTGAAGGCCAGAGGTAAAAAAAAAATGGAATTTATAATCTGGACTGTAAGTCATTTGACTTAGTCACAATATGAGACCCTAACCCCTTTTACAGGAGAAAAGCAATGTCATGTGACACAAATCCTTATAATTTGAAAGGAAGTCTGAGCTACAGGTATATTGTAATGTTAGTTTTAGCTTTAGGCTAGGGTTGAGAAATTAGTAGCAGGGTTTGTCTCTTATAAATTAATGTAAATCAGTACAATATGCTCAGCTGAACATGTAAATGACCAAGGTCAATGTAATTATTAAACAAAAGTGATATGACTCCTTAGACATTTTAAAGCGGTAGTATTCTGTCCTGTGGTCCATTTCTTCATTAGGGGCCAGCTTTACTAAAGCTTTGCACCTGGAGCATCCCCTCTTTTGGTATAAAAAAAAGAAAATACTGTATAAAAATATTACTACATAGGTGCAGTGATATGTTAGTACTTAGCTTATGACTGTGATTTTTGTGCCTTGGCCTTACTGCATATGGTTTTAATGTTGTTTACCTTTCAGAGCACTAAATTCTTAAAACAGCCCTCATTTACTACATTTTGTGCTATATAATTTACTATCACTTCTGTCATTAATTAACACTGAGAAAACATGCAGCAGGTACTGGAACAAAAAGTATTTTTTACTCTTCATGTTTTGTCATTTTATGTTAGTTTTGAATGGACTGATACAACAAAACGTGTGCAGCATTTCCCCAGTTGCAGAGAATTATAACTTTACCAGGCTAGGACACTGTGATGCACCAGCAGATTTTTAAGAACATGTCTTAATTTCTCAGAATAATAGTAGTTTACAGATATCCCAGATGCGGACTGCTGAAACCTGGCCCTTAGTTAGGTGTAAAAGTATTTCCCGTTTGTTGTTATCTGGCCTCATGTTTGCCATTAACAACACTTTTTCATTTGTGTGTGCTGTCTAATCCTGAACCATATAAGAAAACATTATGGGATTCAAATGTAATTAAACTGAAGACTGAAGTCTGGCACTTACGAAAGAGTTCATTTATCAAGGTAAACCAGATAAGCAATTTTTTTTTAATCTTTCACAAAGATGTGTTATACACTTTACCTAAAAGGTAATCAGATTTATACTTCATGATTCAACACGAAATAAACTGCATTTGTATTTTTGGGAAACCATAGATCAAAGATCAACAGGTCCTTTTTTTTTTAATCTGGTAGTTAATTCAAATGAGCTGTTGCAGCTTTGCTTGTAGATCAACACAGTTTTAGAAACTCTCACACTGAACTAGACACTCCCATCAGCACTGTTTATGATTTCCAAACACAGGTTTGTTTGTTTGCTTGAGTAAATTCTCTCACATGTCTCATAAAACTCAACTTGGGAGTTATTGTATAATCCTACTGATGGACAACCTGGCAAATGATATTGAAAACATTGACTTTAGTCTTCACCTCAGTAAATAAAGTATGTGCTCTGGTTAACTCGCATGTGGCTGTCTCTTGGTGCACACAAGCAAAAACCCAAGACTTGCACTGATTTCTATCAACAGGTGTGTTCTTTCACATTAAAAGACTTTACATTTGAAATCCAATGCTACTTCTTACATATTTATTCTCAGACTTCAAACATCAACTGCTTGTATCTTTTTGTCAAGCTTTAAGTAGTTATCAATTTTTTGTGTCAACAATAGATCTAACACTTGTGAGTGAAAGGTGTCACTTATTAAAATAAATGATCACTAAAAAGTGAAGTATTATTTTGTTGCATAAAAAGCCTGACCTTGTAAGTGAAAAGTGACACACTGTTAAAATATTAGCATGTAGCACTTCTATATGATTAACTGGTATTTGCTGTAGGATGCTGTATCTAACCTCTCATCTCAAACTGCTAATGCAGTCAGACTAAGTTAGTCTTCATTGTTGTCCTATTTAAGCAGGATGCATGAAGCACAGCAGAATGACCACCCATGTGTGGGTGTTAAGTGTGTGCTCTCCCAGTGGATCACAGAGGCTTGTGGATATCTGGGCAAACACAGAGTGACAAGCTGGCTGCAGTGGAGGGCCTGTGATAAAATAGATTGAAATGAAACCAGTGGTGTAACAAAGCATGCACATGAATAAAGGAAGTAATTTAAATTAACGTTATCCATGAAGCCACAATAGCCAAGTCTATAGGAAATACACCACAATGATATAGACCAGAGTTATCCTCAAAGTGATAAACACACGGACACACCCATCCAGGCATCCACCCCCACCACACACACACGCACACACACACACACACACACACACACACACACACACACACACACACACACACACACACACACA
>JAOWBL010002202.1:0-14036 GCA_028564865.1 Zenarchopterus dispar
ATATAACCAATGAAATGAAAATTATAATTTTATTAAAGAATGATGTTTTAATGTTTGCCATGTTTGAACTGGAGGCGGGCTAGTTCATCGCCTTGAAAGTATTATAATAGGTGCTAGATATCTTTTGGCATTGTCTTGCTGAAATAAGCAAGGTCTTCCACTGGTGGACACAGTAAGTTGCATTTACAGTTTTTTTTTCTCTTTTTGTTTAAGGTTTAGAGACAATATTGAGCTAATGCCTCATTTCAGTACACTGTTGGGTGTGAGGCCAAAGATGACAACCATTCTCATGTCTGCTGAGATTTATTAGTCCTCACAAGTTTACATTTGGAGACTATTTTAACCCCTCTCCATACTTGTGTAAGACTTGGTCTCTGTGCTTTTCATATATCATGTTACAGCTGTTTTTCTTCTTTTTCCCATCTGCTTGCTGTTAGGATTCTAGTGATGATACTATCAGGCTTAGATGGCAAAACTCGTGTTTTATCATTTGGAAAGCCTTTTATGTCTTTATTGCAAGAGTTGTCTGACTGAAGTCATTTTAAAATGAGAAAAAAATTCAGTCGTCATTGCTGTCTTCGTTGTTTTCAGTTAAATATAAATTATTTAGATATTTAAATTCTGTCTACATTTGCAATTCATGCAGGCTCCAGACTGAATATGCTTTTGTTATTTTAACTTAGTACAAGTGAAATATTGGCACAGACTGTTTATTTGTATAATTATCTTGCAAAATAAGGAAGTTGGGCAGCTTATTTGTTCAAGGGCTGGTGATGCAAAAGAGTTTTTGGTTTCTTTTACAGCACTTTGTCACAAAGATAATAAAATGTGTTGTAAACAAACTGTGTCAATAAACTGCCCCTGATCATACTCATGTCGTCTTCTGTTTTGCAACTGCACTAAAGATTTATTTTAGATATATTGAGCAGTAATTAATAAAGTGGAAATATTTTAGAGATTAAAAATCAGCTTAGAAGGCTTCAGTTTTATATTTTACAGTGTGACTGAGCTTCACGTTTTGGTTTTTACATTCACGATTTTGGGGTGGTTCTTTGTAGCGGAGCCCTGAAATTGTATTTCATACGGTGCAGCTCGGTATGACTTGGTTACAGACATTTTGCTTTAAGGCCACAGAGAGAACTACTTTGACTTAAGGCGGGAGATTTCATAGCTAGTCACAGTGGTGCCACCTGCACCTTCAGATCTTGGTTGTGACAGAAAAAGAAAGTGACAAACGATACAAAACATTTTCTAAACGTTATTCTCTATATGCTGCTATTTTGGCAAAGTCAGAAAAGAAATGTATTATAGCAGTGTTGTTGAAACACATTTTAAAATATTGGATTTTATTATGTCAGTCCAGTCTTTTCAAGTGTTTTTATGTCACCATTTAGTTTTTTGTTTTTTTGTTTAGCTTGCTTGAAACTTTGATTAACATTGTAGTAATTAAAACCTCTGTGTCATTTATATGTTATTACCTTTAGTGGTAATCTAGAATGAAAAAAACATCATCTGTGATTTCTCTTCTTTTGGACATTAAACACACAAATTTGAATTTTGGCTTTTCATAAAACCACACCATTCAACAAGTTGCTGTTCTTCAAAAAGTGAGTTGGACAAGTTAGGAAAGTGAAATGTAGAGTGAAGTAATATAATGATCTTAAATTGAAGAATAAAGTGATTTTATGACAAGTTTATAATTATTTTTGTTTGTTAAGATTCTCTTTTCAATCCTGTTTTAGCTATTTGATTTACTGTAGCTGATGAGAGATCTCTAACAGCTATAACATTATAAACTGTGCAAGTCTAATAACTGCATTTTACATGACGTATAAAGCATAGTAATTTAAGAAGTAATCAGGTAATAATTTTCTTATTATCACAATGCAAAAGTTAGTTATTTCTCAGGGAAACTGACTGGTGTCTCTGGGTTTATGGGTCCTCTTGGCTTAGTTCATGGGAGTGGAGCAACACCTGGCCTTAACCAGCAATCAGAGGAGCAGAATTACTATGCTGTCTCGAGCAGGGTTTGGAGGTAATTCTACTTTAAGAACTCACTTGTGGTTAGGAACTGAAACTAGTGATGATGCACATACTATACCCAATCCAGCTTTGTTATGAGAGTTAGTTCTGTTTTTTAGTCAGAAAATACCTTAAACAACATCAAATGTTTTAGTTAAAGAGCAGATATGATGAAAAAATTATTTTTTTTCCTGAGAGAATAAATTTGGGTATTGGTGATCAGTCTAGGGTGTACCCCTGTCTCTGGCCGACAATGGGCTGGGATTGGCTCCAGCAGACCCCCGTGACCCAGTAATTGGATTCAGCGGGTCTAGAGAATGGATGCATGAACTACATTTGGGTGACTGAAATGGCAACCAAGTGAAAAGTTCTGATATAAGAAAACACTACCAGATTTTTAGGGGGCTGCCTACATTTTGACATATTTAATTCACATGTCATATGTTCAGATTTGTAGGCTACTGTGACAACACTGATCCATATCAGGGTACAAATTATCCAGTCCCCACACCTTTATTTCCATTTCACATCATGCTGCATTTGTAAATGGGTAACACAAAGCTGTAAGACAGATTTAAAAAAGGTACACCCTCCAGAAGAATGGGTGGAGTGCAGTTGAGATTCTCGCATTTTCATCTAGAAATATAAAGCTTTTGCTACGGTAAAATGTGACACCCGGGCTACACCCACTTTTATATATATATATATATATATATATATATATATATATATATATGAAGAAGCCAATTTTCCCTCTGTATGCATTTGAAGTTGTGGAATGTGGATTGGAAACTTTTTCCAGCAAAGACTTAAAACACTAGTGTGGATGCAGATAGTTTCATTTTAAAATGCTATTTTGAAAAACAAAAAGTTTTATTATTGATCACTCCAACCCATAAAGCAGCTTTGTGAATAGAAGTATGAAAATATGGTTACAAAGTGAACTTTTGTACTGTGTCTGTGGTATTTTGACCAAGATATATAATAAACATTTCATGAATAACTCAAGAACCGCTGTGAATGTATATCTATCATTTAAACACTGAGCAGTTTTGTGGTGGATCATGCGGGATGACTTAACAGCAAATATCCCAAGACTTTCAGGGCAGTCTGTTTTCTTTTTAATGCCATCAAATCAACATTTTGAGCAACCGTTTTGTGGACTTGTAGTCAGACTGAGAAAGGGGTTTGTGAGCTCATGCCATGACCCTTTTCAATCTATCATTTAAATAAGTAATTGGTGGATTGTTCAAGGTTCACAGAATCAACAAGTAGCAGGGTTGTGATCTTCAGGATATTAATCGTTTCTTTGTTTCGTGCACAAGTCTCTGTGGGTATCACATGAGGAGCCCCGTGACATCCATTTATCACTGTCAAAAGCCCCCCTCATGCGCCCTAAAGAGCCCATCATTTCTTTGTCACGCACTTTCCGCTCATGTGAAATCAGCCTGCAGCATCACTCGATGGTAGCAGTGTCAGCAAGATAACCATTTTCAAACTATTGAAAACCATTTGCTCTGTGCGTCTTTAGGCTAAAAGGACTCCAGGTTGCATTCCTTCAACCCAAGTTATGGCGAGCATGCGGGATGACCCGTTTTCTCTTAAAGAGGGGAGCTGGTTCAGACCTTTTTCGTCGAAATCCACAGAACAGAGTGTTCTGACACATCCCTGTTAGTGATACTCAAACAGCGAGGGCTGAGCTGATGATGAGAGGAGTGGCAGCTCACTCAACTTCCCGGAGTGACGCTCACCGCCGCCGCGCCGCTCCTCCCAGCAGCTAAAAGTTTCCCCACTCTCACTTTTGACTCTGCTCCAACTCTGCGACGGTTCCACGGGGCGAGACGTTCAGTCGAGAGGCGGTGTTTCAAGCGAAGAGGGAACTTCGGACATGAGAGCTATCAACGGGTAGAAAAGACGCGTCTTTGTTCTCCTCCGGCGTGCGGCATCATGACGCCGTTACTGCGCTTCAGCTTCTCTCTCTGGACCGTCCTGGTCTTCAGCGCTCTTCTCGAAGTAAGAAACCTTTCGCCCATTTGCATTTCCCACAGATTTGTACTTGTTTGTCTTCTGTTTGTTTGAACGGTAAAGTTTGGGGGTTTTTTTTGTGTGTGTCTGACTTGGTGATACTGCACCTGTTGCGCGGTGCGCAGGTAGGTGCTGTGAGAAAGGGTGTAGATGAGTCTGAAACAGTCTGGTAGGAAACACTCACCTCTTTATAAGGTACACCTGCTGCCTAATAGAGAAGCGAGTGTATGTACTCCTTTGAGAGCTTTAAATGGATTGAAATCAAACTCACCAGGTGTTTTATACTCACCTTTCATCTGGAGAGGTTTAACAGTGGTTGACTGTTGGAGATGAAGCTGTTTTGACATATTTACAGGAACAAACTTTTTGTAATAATTCAAGGACTGACTTGGACTTTTGAACTATTATCCAGTTATTCACGATTGCAAAACAGGTCAACTTTCAGAATTAAATGTGTTCAAAATTCATCCACCTGAAGAGAAGTTACATAAAGAGACTGAGGCATCCAGGAGCAAACCCACCTGTCCTCGCCCCACTGGTCTATCTGGTGAGAGACAGAGAAAGGGTGAGAGAGGTTGAGAAAGGCATGTTGGGATGTGTGCAGCCAACAAAAACGGGGTCAGGAATGGAATGAGGTGCAGCTCATACCCCCTTTCAACCGAAGCAGCTCTGGTGCCGGTTCGGATAACCTCAAACCAAATCTCTTTGTGTTTGGACGGCCAAAGGACAGCCGGGAAAACTTCTCCTAGAGGGTGGAGGACTCTTTGGTGGTAAAAGAGTCACCTGCATCAGGTGATGGGGGCAGCATTAAAAAAGAAACTTTGAACACAGCATTTAGAAAGTTTATTCTTTCAAAGAAAGACTAAATAAAAGTCATCCTCTGATAGCATGAACCACATCGTTGCAACTTGAACCGACTCCAATTTGTGCCTGGTCAAAGTTGTTTGAAAAGTCTGGAGTTTGATCCAGTTGCACCCAAGAGACAAACAGGTGGTACAATGGTTAGTTTATTAATGCAGGTGCATTAATGTAAAACTTTAAGTTAAAACTATAACTTTAATGTAAAGGCACAATGCATACTTTAAAAGTTGAGTCTTATAATCTAACTTCATTGAAAACTACAAGTAAAAGTTACAAATGCAAGTCAAAAATAGTGATAGGAAATTTTTTCCATATGCAAATATATTTTCCAGCATTAGAAAAGAGTCTAATTTACAGGTGAGATAACGCAAGCTCTCAGGTGGCATGGTACCAAACCATACCTGCGCCCTCCTTTGTTCCCCTTTTAACACCTGTGTGTTTAACGACATGGAACTTTTTCTTACTTTTGGGACGAATGTGGAACTGACTCGACACTGACCGACTGAAAACGGAACAGGCATTTCAATCGACAAAGAACCTGTTCATGTTACACGGAGGCTAAAACACCAAATAAGATCTGTCTGAGATAGATTAACTACTGGGGGTGGAAGTTGATTTGAATGAAAGACACTTTAAAGCCAAATTCAGGCAGCATTGAAGGGCAGAAGTGGTGTGAGGGCATCACTAACACTCCCACTGAAAGTGAGAAGATTTTTTTTTTGGGTGGATGTATGTTAAAGGTGTGACTTCGAACTCCACAGTTCATGTAACTTCTCCTGCCAACTGTGATCACTGCCTTGGTGAAATGATATTATTTGCCGCACCTTAATCAGAACTTCAGCGCAGAAGTAACTGAGACATGTAACTGGGAAACGCCTCACTGGTGACACGTTTTTCCATTTAGTTATAAAGACAGGGTTTATAATCTAATTTCTGGACATCATGCAAATCAGCTTTATCTTTAATTTGGCTGTTATGGACCTTATTTGAATGATTACACTGTAGAGTTTCTAATCTGACATCACATTGTCTTCAGCTAAATCCTGGAAACAATTAGTAATGTACAGCAAAAACAACATTAACAATAATAATAATACACTTATTTAAGTGTCTTATTTGTCTCTTACCTCTGTTACTTATACAACTGAGTAGCAGATTCTTGATTAAGCAGCATCTTCCTTCTGAAGATGCTGTTTTTAACTTGTGGACATCTCTAACATAAAAGAGCCAAGAGCTGTAGTAGCCAGTACAAATGTGATTAAATTGCATAACTGTATCGCTTGAATAGGGAAGTAAAGGTGCAGTGATCCATTAATTCAGTTAACTTCTATGAAGGTCATACATGCTGAGCACAGAAGCACACAGGACACACGGTAGCCTACACATGCAAATGTGAGTCTGACTCCAGCACAGCTGCTTTCAGGGTTGTAAAGAGGTTAAAAGGGGCTTTAGATTCCCATAATGGCATATTAATGTAAAACAAGATTTTCATGGTCCTTTTTCTCATACAACTCAGAATTGTTGTTAAAAAAAGCTGATATGATCTTGTTTACCCTTAAGCTGCAACTTTACCCAAAAATGAGAAACAAGACCATCAGGACTGTCTTGTTCAAACCATTTCAAGCTTAAAACATCTGTTTCCTTGTTTGAATCAAAGATTAGAAGCCACTTTGTCAACTTTTGACTATTTGAAATAGTCCACTTCACTTCAGCTGTCACATGTAGGGAGTTAATCTGCATGTTCCTTGTAATGCGGGTTAGTGAGAAACGGTTGTTGTTCTTTTGTGTCTTATTTCTTCTTCGTCTTTTTCCTCACTTTAATTGTGATTTCTCTCTGCTTCCACCTGTTACTTTTCTTTTCTTCTCTTCTTTCTTTCAGTTCCAGATCAGCTCTCCTATGAATCTTCTCTCTGCATTTGGCATCTTGACACCTCATTTCAGCATGACGGTTTTGAGGGGTTGTTGACACGCTCACAGGAGGGTTTTTGTTCAAACAAAGGGAAACAAGGTGGTTTTGGTTAAAATAGTATGGGTTGTGATATTTATTATTCTGTAAGTTTGACTGAGGACGCATGAGTAGTTGAATTTAGTTCCTAAAAATCAGAATCAGTGAAATGCAAATTTTGGCACTGCTCATCTAACGATACAACAGAGTGTTGAGTTAAAAAAGGGGAAATATTCACTGTAGGTTCCCCAAAGGGGAATTGTTTTACATTCTGATATTTTCCATGCAAACACTAATTATTGTATTTCCGCTTTAAAAAAATAAAGTACTCCTGAAGTAAGTTTTTCTTGCCAGGTTCTCTGTTTTACTTCGTCTGAATTTCAAGTCTCCATTCTTAATGAGTTGAAGAGGATTTTTGCTATGTTATTTATGTCATTTAGATCGCGGCTCTGATTATATTAAAACAGCCCAGTCTAGACAAAGTGCGTGTGACGGCACAGCTTAACAGTGAGCTATTAATTTCCTGAGCAGGAAAAGTTCAATGCTTTGCATGAGTTTATCATGGTATGGAGCTTTTCACTGCCCTCGCCCTGTGTGTCAGCTTGTCTCTCATTCCTGCCTTTCAGCTTGTAGAAATGAAATAATTGCGGAGTTGTTGTCAGAGGCAAACGTTTCGAAGAAATGTGATGTTTTCTGACATTTAAAAAGACTGGCACTTATGTTTGATCTCTTTGGCTGCATTTCTGCTCTAATTCCTTGGCCTTGCTAAAAATGTGGATGACGTGCAATGAGTCAGTAATGGCCAATATATTTCTCTGTCTAAATGCATCCTTATTACTTTTTCTGGTTAGAAAGTGCAAGCCCTACCGTGTCATGCTTTGTTGCGCTACAGTGCACAAGTCACAAATCAAGTCCTCCTTTGTCAGAAGCTCCACCCACTGTCCGCCCACTTCAGTTACGGTCAAGACATTTCAGTTTCAAATTAACATCCTCAGACGTGCTGCCTTTAACCAGGAATGCAACTGGAAGCTCAACATGTAAAGTGCGAGATGAATTACAAAGAGTCACAGTTCCCCAGTTCATGTAAATGAGACAGAGGCTTCTTTTGCAGCCTGAAAGGCGTCATTGTCAGGACATAGCTATCATTTTATCAGTGGCCTCTGAACAAGTAATGACCAGACAAGGCTTTAGTGGCAATAAAGAAATTATTATTTTTCTTCTATTTCATATACCTAGCAGTCTTTAAGTCACACTGTCTCTCCAAATTTAAGTGTGTTGTTCCTCACACAGGATGTTTAGATCTATGTTGTTATGAAGTAACTACAGCAGGCTGAGAGAGTTATTTCTTAGAATAACAACCAGGTGATGAACTGCTTTATTAGGGTGGAGGTGGGGGACTAAAAAATCCAAAATACAGACATGGCACTTGATCAATACGCCATTACGGCTCAGACTGAACTCTGTTTTGAATGATAAATCAAATTTTCTACACACTGCAAACCTTCACGATAGCCAGACAGTTGAGGACCACGAAAAGGCTCCTCTAATTAACTCAAAATGATCTCCAATAGCCTACCAGACGCTTCTAATGCCAAAAGATCACCATGCAGATTCTTACAAGAATCGTTGGAGAAATTCCCACAGTTATTAATAATGAAACAGTTTACACATAAAATAATGAAAAAAATAATCTGATGTGAAACAGGAAAGGTCCCCTTTAACTTTATTTTTAGACAGTATTGTTGTATTTTATATCTAGCAAAGCCAGACCTTGGTCTAGGTCTAGGAAACAGAGAGTTAAATTCCTCAGCTGTAGTTATTTGACAAATGAACGTGTAAATTCTTTTCTTTTCTTTTCTTTTTTTTGACGCCACTAACTTGTACTGTTACTAGGAGTGGTGGGACAACATGGCACCACCTGGAGGGATTTTCACCCACCACCACTTGTGTCACTAAAATCTTGAGGCAGGCTTGTGGCTAGCGTGACTTCTGAGATCAGATCTGTGGCTCCAAGACTCACTGCAGCTTCTCGCAAAAAATGTCATCCAATTAAGGGAAATGCCAAAGAAGCTGGGCGTCGCATTGACACCTTACTTCTCTAGTATCTGATGTCTTCACCTATCTGCAGCTGCCATTTGTCTAGAGTGGAACTGCGTCTAATTTTATTACACTAAATGATGGTTTGACATTTTTAGCCCCAAAAAAGACAAATTATGCAGTGTGTCTGAGGAAAATATAAATGGTTTTTAGCATTTCTGTGTGAAAGAGGCGACGGAAATCCCCTAAAGCCATGACTACGGTTGAGGAGAAGGTCACATGGGATGAAGGGAACTGAATCAGTACCATTTTTCTTATAATCTAGAATTAAATACAGAAAAAAATTATCAATAGTTGTAGTTCCTCCTATCACTTAAAGACACTAGTTACAGCGTTCAGTATAGCAAAAGAAAGCAGTTTCTAATATTAGAAATTCTACCATTTCTCACTTTCACACCTCTCTGTTCATGTTCGTGTATTTCACACTGGTCACACTTTAGTGATCAGCTTAGCAGCATGACCCTCGAACCAGAATCTATGGGTGTAGGTAGATCTATGCATGTACTCATAACTTTTGCTTTCTGCTGGCCACAAGATGGAGGAAGTTTTAATGGCAAGTATATTGGCCTCTGATGGGTATCTGCACCCAGCAGCAGAGCAGTTTGCAGATCACAGCGTCAGAGACAGTAAATACCGTGTTACTCATTTCCATTGCCTCTGATGTGGCGCGTGATAGCAGCAGCTGGACTGTGGGAAGCTGTGGAAAGCTGATACCTGTAGAAAAAAAATACACTCATGGCTCATGCTATCATGCTCGGGAAATTTTTGGCATGGGATATTTTTAGGCACTGCTTTGCTTTATGATTCCTATAGTGTTCCACAGAACGATGGTTATACTGAATTTCACAGGAAGTCTGTTGGGCTTCAGTTCTGTGAATTTTGAAACGATAAATGCAAAGACATAAAGACACCTAATGCACCTTTGAAATGTGGAGAAATGCTAAAATCATTTGTGGAGTTCATGTGATTCACATGACAGGATAAAATAATGTGAATTCAATATTATTTGTGTCCCCACTAACCACTGGCCATGTTATGGCCTTATAGTGAAATTTAAGTGATGATTGTGACTTTGTATAACTCCATTATATTCTTTTTTTAAAAAATGTCTCATCTGGGTGTTTAGAATAATTCCATAAATAGACATTAACTTTTAAAAATATGTATCTTAAAATAAATCTAACCTTATAACATTTTTCACCTAAGTAAATATAGTCTCATAAAAATCACTCCATTAGTCTTCTGGTGATTATTTTTTAAATTATTCTCTGACTAAATACACATTAAGCCTTTAAAAAGACAGTCACTTCTGGGTCCAAAGAACACCAATACAGCAACAGAAAAAAAAGAGAAAATTCACAACTCATTGTGTGGCTAAGTTTACTTCTGATGGGAGGTATAGGAGGTAGACTTTGCTACCTATTCTTTATATCTGTCAATAAAATGAAACTTAAAAATAGTTACTTTAAGTATCTTAATTTATCATTTATCAGAAACTGAATTGTAACTGCTGGTGTGAATAGTCAGTATAAAGTTACTTTATATTCACAATAATTTTATATATTTTAGCTTTAGTATAGATCTCAAATATAAAATTAATACTTTGAACCACAAACTTCAAATTGTTACATTATTGAATTCTCTACTATGGCTTGTAACATCACAGAAGTTTTTTGATGTATCTGAGATGAAAGTAATTACAACAGATCTATACATAACAAATATCTGGGTCCCAAAGTTTACTCTTTAGAGTTTTTTTTTTTTTTTACATAATCTGGTGAGCAAAGCAGAATGCACCGATTTGTAAATGTACCCAAATGAAAACGGTTTACTCAGGAGCTCCTCTCTGTCTCCTCTCCTTCATAAAGCAGAAGCAGGTTAATTTAATTAGAGAATTGATCTTAGAATAAACATTTTGAGGAAGATGTTTGAACAATAAAATTCCCTTAGCTTGACTGAAGAGGCTGCATTGGTTAGAATGGAGCTTTATTGGTATCAGGAAAGTATAATGAGGTTTCAAATAGTTTAGCATGGTTTTTGATTTTTTTTAGGGCTTTACTGTTCTCTTGCTCAGTTACATAATCCAGAGTTTATCAACCATTTTTGAAGCACAGCTCATTTTTACGAATTTAGAAAAAGAAAAACAACAATTACTAAGCTGCTGTACTGACATCTGGGCAGCACGGTGGCTTAGACGTTAACACCAGCAAGAAGGCCCGTAGTTTGACTCCGAGGCTGGAATTTGCATGTTGTCATTGTGCTGGCGTGGGTTTTCTCTGGCTTCCTCCCACAGTCCAAAAACATGTACTTTAGGTTGACTGATGATTCTAAATGACCCATAGGAGTGAATGCATTTGTTTATATATGTGGCCCAGGGATGCATCCCTGCCTTTTGCTTGTAATGAGCTGTGATGGGCTCCAGCAGACCCCTGTAACCCTGTATAGGATTAAACAGGTACAGAAAATGAAGGAATGAAAAAAAAAATCCTCTGGAACACTATAAAAATGAAAATTTTGTTACTTCCATCTCTTACATGCATCATTGTTATCTTAAATTAACAAAGCCATTAGGGCGCTGCCTACTACCACCACCTGATATGGATGAAGGTCTATCTACTCTGGTTGTCACTGAACTTCGGGAATATGCCCTTAACAATGAGAAGTCATTTGCAGGAATTTTTTTTTTTTTGTCAGTTATAATAATAATAATAATAATAATTTATTTATTTTCTTTATAGGTACCTCTCTAGCACTCAAGGATACCATAAATGAGGTGTTGGGTAATTTCCCACAGGACACCTAACAATTTCTCATGTGAAACTACTGTACCACGGCATAGTGGTTGAAAATCACTGATATGACTTATACACATGATCTTATCTGTCTGTGCATCACAAACATCTCCCTTATTTCATACTAGATACTTTGGGTTGTTATTTATTTATGTAGCTCACTTTAAATTTATTTGCTAATGTGAGTTTTCCATAACGACGGGGGTGATAAACATAGCCTGTTAGAGAAGAACTGGCATGCAGAGCTGTGAGAAAAGTGGTCCTGATCTCTCCGATTCTTCCCTTATATTTAGAAGCTGAGCAGCTGCGTATGTCCTGGTCACTAATTTGTAAGAAGCATCAAAAAATTTCAAAGGATTTTTGAGTAGGCTACATGGTCTGGAAAATGATTATTTGCAATAACCTTTTCAATCTACTCTGACTTCTGTGATTAAATACATTTTTCTTTAGGATTTCGTAGTGTGATAGGATGTATTGATGCCTCATATTCACATTACACCCAATGGCACACCTTGAATGATTTTTTATTATTCTTTTTTTAATGATTTTTTTCATGTCTACAGTGAAATGTTAAAGTGAGTGACGACTGAGCCTGTTATCTACAAGTTACCTGTCTGAACAATATTTTTATACTTAGGCTTTTACACCCTTGGTTTTTTCACCAGCAGGATTTTACCTGCATAAAAAATCAATTTCAGGTATAATACACTTACCTTCCACCACTTGTAACTTATGAAATAATAGTCACTGAATATATAAATGACATATTATCTGCAATTTCTCCCACTTCAGCTCTCATGCCTTCCAACTTTTCTGCAGAGCTTTTATTGCAGTGTGATTGTGATAAAAGCTTTCGTTCAACTAAGCAACGTAGGAGGATTTCTCTAATAGAATCACTGAATATTTTCCTGGATTGAATCATTAAATCCATTGAAATTTTTAATTCATTAAATACATTTTGCTAATAATACATACTCTGACTTATTTTTTAAAAGGCAGAAGTACTTTTACTGAAATAAAATACTCCTTAAAAGCAAAAGTCTCAGTGTCAGCCCTGTGCATGGGCGTAGAGAAAAAAACACTGTGTACTATTCAACCCTAAATGATTTTTGACTGTTGACAACCCGAAGCCTAACCCACAGCAGAGAGCGGGTTTTACTGACTGTCAAGTAGTTTTCACAACAGCAGACTTAATCAGTTGTTAGCCGTTTAAAGTGAGACATTGCTGAATTATATGCTATTGTTTTGTAGCTCTTGCCTTCCTTTGTTTGACCTTAATGAGGTGGAGCTCTGAAGTAGCGCATACTGCTTAAATAAAACATCCTTAATGTCGTCCAAATGTGTTATCAGCGGTCTCTGGGCGGGCACAGGAAGTGCCAGGAAGTTATCTTAGAGCAGACACAATGAGTAAGTACAGAGGCAATGAACACCAGCTGCCACTTGAGGAAAAAAAAAAAAAAAAACTCAACACAAAGTCTGCCCCTATAACATATAGTTTATGTATTTGATGATTGCATTGGTGGACACATTTCTGAAGATTTATATTCTGAATATAGTATCATCAAATGCAGTCAGACATGTAGATTTTGTTTTGTTTGTATTTGTCCGAATTGGTTGGAGGATGTGAATTCTGTAAGGTCCTTTAAGTCTTTAAAATGCTGCCGTGTAATTTAACATGTAATCACATTAAGTTTAGGGGGATATTTGATTAAATTATGACTATCAACTCATTGAACCAAAAACCATAATAAATGTTAAAGTTGTCTTGCTGCTGTAGATGCAGCGAAGCTGACAGGAGCTGATAAGCTGTCAGTTAAACTTAGTCTCATCATTGTGTTTAAATAAGCTTTAATCAGGCAGTTTAAATGAAAAAAATTTTGGAGCTGAACAGTAAGAGAGTCAGCGCATTTTCAGTTGAAATAGATTCATTTTCACAAGTTCCCTACAGAATTTAGTTTGCTGAAATATTATATATATATATATATGTATGTATGTATTATATATATGTATTTATGTAATGTATTACAATGATCTGTTAAAAAACAAAGGAAATAAACTACATACACACACACACACACACACACACACAGATATATATGTATACATATATATCTGCTGTTTTCAGTTGTTTTAGTCGTGTTTTATGTGTTGATTGTTGTATTGTGTCCTTTGGTACCATAAAAGGTGATTCATAAATAAAATGTATTATTATTATTATTATTGATATATATATATATATATATATATATATATATATATATATATATATATATATATATATATATATATATATA
>JAOWBL010002203.1:3202-14036 GCA_028564865.1 Zenarchopterus dispar
TGTGTGTGTGTGTGAGCACAGATGTGTGTGTGAACTCTGCCATGGTCTGACAGGCTGATATCGTTTTATATCATTAGGTAATAAAGACTGACGGCTCTCTGTTCGCTGTCTGAGAGCGTTTGCACCGCTGCCCTGCTGCTCTGGTGACTTTGTGTGTTTGTGTGAGACAAGAACAAATGTGAAGAGAGAGAAGTTTTAGAAAGCTCATGGCTTTCCTAACCACAGATCAGACTCCGGCTGGATCCAGTCCTCTCCCATCATGCTCTGAAGACGGAAATCTTGGAAGTATTCCAGGCGGTGGCTAAGAGACACACAGAAAATTATCATTCACCCATTATCATACACATAAATCTATTTTTGCTTGCTGAAGGTTTGAACAAATCTCTCTGCAGATATTTAAGAATTAAGTCCTAATCCAGTCAGCACCACTCATGATGATCTCTTATTCTCTCAGTCCGGAAAAATCTGTGATAGTGACCCTGGTGGCGTCACAACTTTTTATGGAGCATGATGGAAGCAAAATGGAAATCACTGAGAATTTATTTAAAGATAAGGTTGGAAAGAGACAGAAAATTCACAGAAACTGTGAAACAGGGCGATTTAGATGTAAACTGTTTTATGAAGCAAATTTAGCTACCCGAGTAGAAACAAACCATCCTCTAATCCCAACTTCTAACGCTCCTCAACAGAGTTAACGCAAAGAAGAATTCACATGATGAATAATTTAAGTAATCAAAGAATGATAACAGCTAAGTGGATTATTTTGACCATTTAAGAAGTACATTGTGTGTTTTAATATATCGTGTGTATATAACATATTTAAAAATGGTCATTGCTGTCTATAACCTGGAAGATGGTGGACGGGACCTGAGACTGTACTCCAGGTTACTCACAAGTTGGGCTTTTGGCCTTCCACAATCTCTTCTTTGGGGATGGGGTAGAGAGCTTCATACGTGCGCTTCTCTCCAGAGCCGTGGATGGCGTAGGAGTTCATCTTGTTGATGTTTGGAGGGAAGTAAGACCAGGGGATTAGGGCCTCACCCATCCATCGACCTCCTGTGATTGTGGTCTGAAACACCATGGGCAGCTGTTGCTGGAGAAACAAATGAAGGATGTAAGAAATACACACCAACTGGCACAAAAGACGTACTCCACTGACTCAAGCCTACCAGGAAAGCTTGTCCGACTCCTGACAGTAGCAATATCAAGTGCTGTCCATGTCTAAGGTAAGAGAGGACGTCCCATTATTTCACAGTCAGCGTCATCGACATTTAATCAGAACTAGAGTTTACTTACGGGCAAAGCTCCACCTCAAGGTAATTCTCCGTTGTGCTATCGAGGAAGAAGGACTCCACAACTGATGAGATAAAGAAAAGAAAATTAAGATAAGACCTTTGTTTTGACATTAACAAACTGCATGAGATCCATTATTAACCTTATCAGCTGCGATGACAGAAAACACGCACAATAATGAATTTTTTTTATTCAGCTCCTGTGTGTTACAGTGCAAGGAATGTCCATGAACTTTTTATTAATGTAAAAGGACGAGCACAGCCACTAACCTGGAAACATGTTCAAGACTGTGGCTCACTATTTATTAAAAGGCATTAATGAGGCCAAATATGTAGGGCTCATTAAGCTGAAATCAAAATTACTGAAGGTCAATTAGAAATGGACTTCATTCCAAGGTTTAATTGCTGTGTTTCTCTCTAATAATAACAGAGCAGTTGCTATAAAGAGGTCAAAGACACAGCAAACCCTTCATCTCTCAAAAGACTCTGGATCTTCATATTGCATCACACACAACTGGAGTTACACAATCATGAGTGGACGAACCATATAACCACCGGTGACACCTAGTTGGAGCTGCAGAGGCCATAAAATCACATCTCTGCGGCAATATGCAATTTTTTATTTTTTTTTAGCTCTGTGAGCTGATTCCACATTAATTACAGTGTCACAAGTTTTTCAGAAGAATCTTTTTACTGTTTGTCAATTATTGGGATTTGGAGGAAAAGTTGAGGTTTAAGAAACACACACGCAATTCTAAAAAATTTGTGTAAAATGTCAATAAAATAAAAATGCAATAATTTACAAATCTAATAGATCCAAGGTTTAGAACATAGAGAAAACATATTTAAAAAGTAAAAAGTGAAAGTATGAGTTCATTATGCATTTGATGGCAGCAACACAAAAACTCAAAGAAGGTAGGACTAAAGACTGAAAAATAAATCGAACTGAAATAGAATCCCTTGAAGGAACATCTACAACTAATGAGGTTAATTGTCAAACAGGTAAATACACGACTGGGTGCAAAAGGAGCATCTTAGAACATCAGAGTCTCTCAGAAGTAAATATGGGCAGAGGCTCATCAACCTGAGGAAAAAAAACTGTCTACAAATTGTGAAAAAGGTTCAGGATAATTTCCCTCATCAGAAAATTGTGAAGACTTTGAATATCACATGATCAGAAATAGCAAATATTGTCAAAACATCTCAAGAACCTGGAGAAATCGCAGCATCATTGGGACAAGATCAATCATGAAAATTGGATGCTGCTGATTTCCGGACCTTCAGGCAGCATTAAAAACAGACATGATGTGATGGAAATTACGCCGTCATTTAGCTGGGCTACATCACGGTCTGAGAACACAGCTGGCCATTTTGTCCATAGATGCAGGCTGATGCTCTTTCATGCAACGAAGAAGCCAAATGTGAGCACGATTCAGAAATAGTTTACCAGAGCTCATTGAAATGGACTCAAAGTGGAAAATGTCATGTGGTCAAACAAATCCAAATTTAACATTCTTTTTGGAAAAAAAGAATGCCTAATCCTCTGGGCTAAAAAAGGAGAAGAACCATCCAGCTCACTAATACACCTCAGGTTTTAAAGAAGGAAATGCTTGCATTCAGACATCTTTTTCTGGGAAGACCTTGACAAAACTATACTAAACTACATGTTAGATCCATTACCAAAGCAGAGATTTGTAACAGAGGAGTCTGGGTGATAGTGCAGTCCTTTCACCAGCTGAAAAAAAAATGGTTAGTGCACACTGAAACTACAATTATGACAAAAAAAGACCACAGACTGCTGAGGCGCTCCAGTATTATATCAGGCAAGAACAGTGCAATGTTCCTCTCACAAAACTCCAGTAACAGCACTCCTCAGTTCCCGGACATATAAGCACTGCTGTAAAAATAGAGGAAAAGTGACATTTCACAACCTTTTTTGAGATGTGTCGCCATAAAATTTAAATTTTATTTCTTAAGATGCCACGTTTCCTCAGTTCCATCATTTGATATGCTTTCTTTGTTCCATTATAAATAAAACCTGTGTTTTGCATTCTGTTTTTATTTTACATGGCGATTGAATCGTTTCAGAATTGGAGTTGTATTAAACTGGACCCAAGTAAAGTGATAAAAATAGAACCATGGGGAGTCCTAGTCATTTTCAAACTTCAGGGTTTTTTTTCCAAGGAATTTTTAGGCAAGGTTTTTGGGCTCACTCATCAGGTTATATCTAAATGTTCATATTTTTTGCACCCTCTTATTTGCAGACATTCATCATAACTTTGCTGTTGCTGCAGAAAGAGCATAAAATCGTGCTTTACTGCCCACCTTCATAATCCCAGAGTCCAGGGAAGGGTTGACTGGGGGGCCCTGCCGGAGCTGGAGGATCATTGAAGAAGGGACCAAACACCTGCACCTTCATTCCTCCTTCCCCAGGAGAGAAATGAACCCTGATGGGCTCATGATTCACAGGGTTGCTGTCCCAGGTGTGCCAGATTGCAAACTCCATTTGTGTCAGAGGACTGAGGATAAAGTGTAAGGATGAAAATCTGATCTGCTGTCGCACAACAAAGAAGAAAAGATACTTACGCAGATCCACAGCTCAGCAGGAGGCTGCAAAGTGCTAAAAACCCAAGTCCCTGACTTCCCAACATGTTGTCTTAGGCTTTTCAGCGAGTGCTCCAGGAAACTCTGACAGCTCTTTATATCATATCAGATTTGGTCTGTTACTTAGTAACTGCATCTAATGATAGCGGAGAATGGTCAAAGTAAGCTTACCTGAATAGGTATGAGATAATAGATGAATAGTAGAAACGTCAATTGATCACGTGACCTTCCGAACTCAGTCAAAACTGGGAGATTTCTTCACTAATTCTCACTTTGACCTGAACTCCTTGTTTTAATCTTGTTTTTACAAGTCATTACAGTCTAGTATGAAGAAGACGTATCTTTCGGCGTCAAAATCTTAGTATAAAATAAGTAAAAACTGAACGTAGACGTCTATTTTTCGCTGACGCGTCCTACCGCAAGAGGAGGTACTCTTTTCTTTGACCGTGAGTTGAACGGAACTGTTTGAGTGGTGCACATGATTGTTTGAAAATCGGTGGCGGAATCAAGTCCGACGTGGAAAAAAACTGAAGAATTACTTAATTAAATTATTAGTTAAAGAAATGTGTGTAGTGATATTTGAAACAATTGTTAGTGGTCAAATTCCGCTGAAAATGTCTCAGTGACTCGCTAATCAATCAAAATGTTTCTTCGCTGGCTAAGTTGAGCTCCTGCGGCTAGCTGCTAGCCGTTTCCATAGTAACGTCATGAAATAGCCTCTTGTCAGTGTTTTGAGGTTTATTTTGTTCAGAAATTCAGCCAGTATGGATGCAGAAAACAAGTTTTTGCGTGATCAAGGTAAGAACTAACCAGTATGGGGTGATATACTCATAAAATGATCAACACTTTTCCTCCTTCTGGGATCTAAAAATAGTCTGGACTTTCATGTTCTGACTTATTTATTTAAAAGTTAAAGTGCACGTATTACGGAGGAGAAAAAAGGACAGTTTTCTGTACTAAAAACATTTGGGTGTCTTAAGTGACTACCAGATCAAAACCTGTGACTTACACAAATCTGTTACTCTGTTCGGGACCATTTTGGTATTTAAGTATGTGATTAAGTGAGCTGGTCATATTTGCAGGGTTCTGTGACATCACAGACCAGATCAGATTGATTTATCTAGCCTCCTCATCTTCATCGTCACCCTTGACTACTTGTCCTTTTTTGGAGTGACACCAGTCCTCCGGATTTGACTGTTGGTAAATAAAACTGAAGTTTGATAGTACAGTCTTAAATTTTAAAAAAAGACCTCCCAGTAATGCAACTTTAAGTAATGCAGTGTCTGATGACGTGTGTTCAGTCCAAAGGTTAAATTCTGCTCTGAATCGGTATCAACATGAACAACAGGGCCAAGCCTCTTCATCTCAGGTAAAAACAAAAACACACATTAAAAACCTATTTAGGACACCAGTGACCTGACATGAATTATCCAACTTTATTTTCTCCAAGCAAGTTCTCTTTGTGTATTTGTCTTTTTCTAACAGCAGTTAATTCACACACTAGAGCTAGTTGTAAGATAGAAGCTCAAACCATTTGACGTGTGAGACAGAGATGTTTCATGAACATGTCTGGCAATAATTATTCTATTTTACAAATTAAAAAAGAAAAAGTGGATCATAAGCAACCTACAACAGGAAAAGTTCCCTCAGACATGAAGTAAAAACAGTTTGGTTTTCTTCTCACCTATGTGTAAACTACCTGCTGCAGCTGTATCTGTCATAAAAGGTTTTACAGTGAGGATGCTGGAATGCCGGTTCGATTCTGTGCCGGGCTCACCACAACACAACATGTCTGATGTTCAAGAGTGAAGTCAAAATATGTCCCACTTGGGCTCAGTGTAATGACAAGCCTTTATTGTATCTAATTACAAACATCTGACAGCGTACAAAGATGATGAAGGTGAAGCTGGCCCACTTTCTCAAGCTGAACAATTTGAGGAAAGTGCTGGTGCAGTAAGAAACAACTTTGTTCTAACTGGTGTATTAAAAAAGCTATAGGAACGTACCATAATTTTTTTTCTACTTTAATAATATAATGTTCTTTTGAAGTAATTATCAGCCACAGAAGCTTCAAGTTGTGCTCAGATTGTGAGTCTCACCAAGGCTGTCTCAGTTCCTCTCTTTTTAAACTCGTACAGACTGAGCCTGAAGTACACCTAAAAACTATTCGAACAGCTGCAGCTCCTGGACGAGCATCAAACGTTCCCAACTCCTGTCTTTGTGTGAAGAACTCAAGGTCCCATACCTTCACTTTGTCTCTGAAGGTATGGGACCTCATCAGTACATCTGAAGACAGCTTTTTTTTTCCTCTTACAAGTAGAAAGATACAGCATGTGTGCATCTCAACAACTGAGGAAAGCAGTTAATATCTGCCAACGATCTCCTGGAGAGCTTCTTGGTCACCTAACAATCAGTGCCTTCCATGGACATGATTTGATCTGGTGACCTCTCCTGTGCTCCAACCTCAGTAGTGAGCTAAGCTCATGCAGTGTCCTATCTGGATGGCCTTTAATACAGACAAACAAGCCCAGACATGGTCATAAAAGTAGAAACATATGCATGAATTCTGCTCAGTGATGTATCTCAGCCATCCATCTAAAAGTAGATTAGTTGACTGGATTATTGCATATCTGGTGTTGGACAGGTGGAGGAAGGACAGCCGACAGAGTTTCCTGCTCCTTGGCTATCAGACAGAGGGTCAGTTTTCTTATTCTTTGATATGTTTTAGAATCACACGATTATCACTTGAAAGTTATATAGAATATGTTCACATGAACTCAACAGACAGCAAACATTTTCTGTGTTACAGTATCATGGCTCCTCTTATAGCAGAGTATGATCGTCACTTGGATGAAATGACTCAACAGCTCCAGAAATATCAGGTAAAGACAAAAATGAATCTTACTCTGAAATATTCAAACACTTATGAGTTTGACTTTTACTGCAAAGAGTGAACACAGAAGTGGTAGACAAGGGCAGATTATTCAAACGGCCTCACGAGTCGATGGCTGGGTGACGCAGGTGTTCAGAGAGAGCGTAGTCTGCAGGGGAGCATCTGCTCAATGCGCTGATGTTTGGGTTTAACAGGAGCTGATGAGTGACGTCCAACTGAAGCTGGAGAGGATTGTGAAAGAAAACGAAAGGTAAGCACTTCTGAGGAAATGTGGAAGGTGAACCTTGATGTCGTCACTGACATTATTGGAGGAATATTTGATCACAGTTTTAGCATTAGGTGAATACAACCTCAGATAAACAACATAGAACTTGTTCTTTAATGTTCCATTATTCATTGAACAAAAATTGAGCCACAAAGAAAACAAATCGTGTTGGCAACACTAAGTACAGCCATAATTCAAAACCTTTAGCAGTTGTTTCCTGCATGATTTTATCAGTCTTTCACAAGGTTTCATTCATCGTCACTAGATCGCTTCTGTTTATTCACTCATTCACAGCTCCCTCGAGTTTTTAACTGGGTTTGGACTCTGACCAGGTCCTGAACTTTGACTTTTTTAGTTTTCCACTCTTCTGAAGCAGACTTGCTGCTATTCTTCAGTCATTGTCCCGCTGCATGTCACATTTTCAACTAAGCTTTAGCTGACAGACAGGTGGCCTCACCTTTGTCTTGAGAAAACAGAAGGTTTCTTGTGTTTAATGACTGCACGGCGCCCAGGACATGCAAGTCCAAAATTAACCCAAATTTTTACACCTCCCTGCCGTTATGAGTTGTTTTTATTAAAATGCTGTTTGGTTTTCTCCAGACGTGATGCTTTACTTTCACTGATATGAACGTTGGATGGTCTGGCTTTTCTTATGACCTTGTCCAGCCTGATGTCTTTCCTTTGTGGTATTGCATTAAAATCAGGATCAGAATCAATTTATTCCCAATGCCAGTAAACAGGTTTACAGACTAGGAAATTGCTGTGATGTAAAGGTGCAGCTATAACATAAAATAATCTAAAGTAAAAACAGAGTAAAATAAATACATGAGAATAAAGCAAAATAAATTTTAAAAAATACTCTGAATAAATTTTTAAAAAATTTTAAAATATACAATATATACATGTGCAAACAGTAGCAGGTGCATAGTCTGGCTCTTTTATGCCAGTCATTTAACTGTTGTTCATGAGTCTGATGGCTGAGGGGAAAAAGCTGTTCTTATGATGAGAAGTTCTGGTCCGGATGGACCGTAGTCTCCTGCCTGAGGGGAGGGTGTTAAACAGGTCATGTCCAGGGTGATAAGGGTCAGCAGCAATCCGACCTGCATGCCCTAAAGTCCTGAAGGTGTACTGGTCCTGTAAAGGTCGGAGATTGCAGCCAATGACCTTCTCAGCAGTGCGCACAATGCTCTGCAGTCTATGTCTGTCTCTGGTGGTGGCGTCAGTGTACCATACGGAGGTGATGGAGGAGGTGAGGATGGACTTGATGATGGCTGTGTAGAACTGAGCCATCAGTTTGAGTGACGTCACAAGATGGCGCCACATATGGTCGCGTCAGTGTTTCGGGGGGGGGTTTTGTTTGTTTTGTTTGTTTAAAACCCACACCTGAATGTTTCAGATCAGGAAACTGCCAAAAACATTTGCCTTCTTGATTAGCAACAGCAGGCTGCACCTTACTCTCTTAACTCCCATGGACACAGTAAAGGATCTTACTATTGACCCCATGTTTTTTTGTTTGGCTTCATTTTTGCCATAAATAATGACAAGGTGAAAAAAGTTATGTGCTATTGTTTGTCTGAGGCTTTATTTGCCTATCAGGAAGACCCACTACAATCTGATGACTTTTGTCATGTTTTTACAAAGAAAACAAAAACAGGATTAAATGAGGAATTACTAACTTTTGCACATATTTGTATTTGTTGATTGGGTCCTTGAGCTGTTTTAATTACATAATCGTGATGGCACTAGAAAGGCCACATTGAAAACATGATTAAGTGTAATGAAGATTATTTTGCTTGGTATTTAAAACTATGTGCAGTTTTAAAGTAATTTCTTATAGATGAACCTTTTCTGGATTCACCATCGTTTCCAGGTTGCATGCAGAGCTGAGGGAGTCTGTTGAGAAGCAGCTTCAAGCGTCCACCGCAGCTTCAGGACTGGAGGGCAGCTCAATGGAGGAGGACGCCAACATCAAAAACCTCCAAGAACAGATCCAGCTGTCAGAGCAGGTCTGCAAATGTCCATGCTGGCATCATGGTCTGTGATTACAGTCATGCTTTCTTGTGTTTCTGTCATGAATAAGTGATTCCAGCTCTCCAGCAAGGCTTTTCCGAGGCTGGAAGATGGCAGCATTTTGTTGTGGCGTACCAGGAAACAGTGCTGAATGTTAGCACGCATTTTAAGCCAAAACTGGAGAGCAGTTACGTGCACAAAGGGTCTTTTAAAATCTCCCTCAAACAGCAGAAAGCAGAGAAAAGGTCAATTAAAGCAGTGGTTGTGCATGATCAGCGAAATGCAGTCTCACACACTTCTAGAGGGTTATCCGACTTGATTGAGAGGAATTCCTTTACTTTTCTTATTGATTCCCAGTGTGAACAGGCGTCCCTGCTCATCTGTGCTGTCTCATGATATCCTGCAGTGTTCATACGTGAAAATGTAAAATCTGTGTGACACCATGGAGCTAACAGGAAGTTTAAATACAGAATCTGCCACTGTTGTAGATCACAACATCAGTGAGATGCACAGCTGAATAATCTCTCTGAGCGCATCCTCCGCCATGGCCCGTCTGTGTTTTATCATTTTAATGGAAGTTGATGGTTTATAAAATGTGGCTGGGGAGTTTTTACACAAACGTGTTCAACAAATATGAAGTAAGTCAGTTAGAATGAACTGTTTTTGGTTTTTTTTTTGTTTGTTTGTTTTTTTTGTTTTTTATTGCATTCTTTTGTCATAACACGTGGTTGGATCCTCATCTAAATCCAGTAACAGACAAACAGTGTGATTAAGCTGACAACATACAAACTATTACACTTTCTATATCTTTATTTAATACTCATATTCAACATTAAGACTGCTCATAAGGAACCCTTAAACTAATTACTACAGTCAGTATTTTCCACACCTGGACTTCAGTTAATTAAATAAGTATGGAGGTGTGGTTTAGAACTAATTTGATTAATAAAAATACACTCAAACGTTTGAAGTTTGCTGTTGATGGAAGTATCTCCTCTGTGATGATATTCCATCAAGAAAAGATGCTCTGAATGAGCCTGAAAAAGGACATAAAGTCAACTGAAGGTGCTCAAGCGTCAATCAGTCCACAGTTAAAATGTCAGGGAATGGAGACTTTAGTACTGTAGCAATGCTTCCTAAAAACTGTGTCGGCCAGACACAACTCAGAACCCTCAACGAGGCAGAGAAGAACCCATGAAGAACATCTAAAGGGTTGAGGACATCACTGGAACTGGAAACATTTCTTCATGAGTCTACCATTCAGAAGTCATTGAACAGGCAGGATGTCCACAGTGTTTTACTGTGGAAGAAGCTGCTACTGCTGTGCATATAAAAAAATAAAAAAACCTTTGATCTGCAGCTGAAGTTCTCAAAATGCACCTTGGCAATCCAGAATGCTATTGAGAAAAAGCTTTAGGGACTGATGAAGCAAAGAGTGAATTGTTCATAGTCAGCACTACATATGAAACAAAAAGGTTCAGGCATCAAAATATCATCCCAACAGTGAAGCATAGTGGAGGGAGCATCATCATATGGGCTTCCTTCACTGCCTCAGAGCCTGGACCACTTACCATTATAGAATGAAAAATTAATTCTCTAGTTTACTGAAATAACCTGTAGTATAAAGTCAGTTCTATACCAGCAGAAGAGTAGTAGAAGATGGGCTACGCAGCAGAACCGTGACCCTAAACATGGAAGTAAATGCACCACAGAATGATTTCAGACCATGAAAAAGTCCAGACCTGAACCACGTAGAGATGTAGACAAACC
>JAOWBL010002204.1:0-14036 GCA_028564865.1 Zenarchopterus dispar
ATATATATATATATATATATATATATATATATATATATATATATATATATATATATATATATATATATATGTATAAAAAACTGGTTGCATATCTGTTTATAATTGAATGTATGTACTTGTATGTATGTTTGTGTATGTATGCGCACACATTCAAAATGTGTATTCTCTCTCTCTCTCTCTCTCTCTCTCTCTCTCTCTCTCACACACACACGCCCCCTTTCCTTTCATGTCTATTTGTCTTTTGCTATTACGTCTGTCTCCTACTGTAATACATCTCATCACGAAGACAGATCACACAAACACTACAGTGATCACCACACTACACACACCACACCCATCACTCTCTGTCTTTTTGTCAGTCTTGCACTTTTGTATTTCACATTGGTGGTTTCGTCCTCCTAGGCAAAATTAGGAAGTCAGATATTAATAAAGTATGTTAGATTAGACTGTCAAAAAGGGCTGGTGAAGGACACACACCCCACATTAATGCACCATATGAAAATATCTGCTGCAAGATTAAAATGCATATATATGTCAATTGGATAAAGGTTGTACCAAATCATGGTAGTAGCCATTAAAATATATGCAGACAATAAAATGTGGCAGGGCTATTACACAGCCCCAGGGGCATTCAGATGTACTCATACAACCCACATGGAGATGTAAAAGCTGTATACTTTTTGTCTTTCTCATAATTGTTGTACCTAGAGGTAGGATCCATAGTTGAGAAAAACGCATTACCACCTAAAGAAGGGGGTCAGCTGGATGAGGGCGTGAGAACGCATCTTTAATAGTGTCAGCGTTGAACCAATGAAAGTCATCACAAATTCTCACATTGCTAGACTTCTTACAAACTATCACAAATGGAGAAGCAAACTCAATGCTTGATTTTCTAATAATATCCCACTCATCCATCTAATCCAATTTAAGTTGGATGAGAGTCCTAAAAAATTTTTTATACTACATAGGTGGTACTCATCAGTATGGCAACCTGAAAGGGATCTCATCAACAACTCTAATCCTGTAAAGGTACCTTTCAACTTCACCAAAATCCAGCTTGTACCTGTTTAAAATACAATGAACTCTACTAAAAGGCTGACTACTGGTAGTTTGTCTTGGTAAGGAGTTGAAACCTCAAGAGAGGTAGTCTCAATTTTACCAAAACTGTCCAGTGTAAAATACATACATCAGCCAGGTTAGCATTTCACTTCAGAGTAATGTATGTTGTGGAAATTTTCTGGTGACCAAGAACATGGAGATGTCTAGGTTAAACAAAACACATTTTTTCTAATACATGAAAAATGGAGTTGTCACAGTATGTAGCCTAAAGAATAAAGAAAGATTCTGCAGTCAAACAGTCACATTATAAAGATCTGAGATCACTCATCCCCCCTGCATGTAGAGAGGGATAATGCCAAGGGGGAGAGGAGAGCAAGATAAGAGGCCATACAGGCTGTACTCACTGGGGCAGTCTGTGTATCACCAGATAAGTTCCTCTGCTGCTTCCACTGGAAAGGCTGCTTCTCTTAGATCAATGTGACTAACTAAAAGTGATCACACATATGACTGACTGAGAGTGATGACATACATGGCTGACTAAGAGTGATTACACAAGCATTCCATGAAAGCAAATACAGAAAAAATATTCTTCATACGTAGTGAAATCAGGTCATTGGAAAATTTCCTCTGCATGTACTTGTCAGACAGATTCATTACTTTCACAGGGAGAAAGAAATCATCATTCAGCAAAACCACAGTTGTGCCAACTCTAACAGTTCTCTGCCTTGATCTAGAATTAAAAGGGTCAAACAAAACTGTTCTGCCAGCAAATACACAACTTGACAACTTGCCCCAGGCTAAGTGCTCACTCATAGGCTCAAGACTAAAAGGTTTCTTCAATTTTACAGTTCCAGGGATGCCGTCCATACACTCCTCCACATCAGCCACCAAACTTAACAGCCTTTTCTTGGAATCATATTCACTACCTGGTGTGGTGAGATTTGGGCCCTGCAAATCCTTCTGCACCCTCAAGTGGGAAACTAGGTACCCCAGAAGGTTGCTACCAGTGGTGAGGTCATCACCTTGACTCTCAGCTACCAAAGTTGGAATAACCACTTGATAACCATAAACCTCCATTTCCAGCTCACACACACCAGTCGGTAGTGTTCTTGAGCCACCACATCCAACTAACACAAGATCTGTAGTTTCCAAGTTTGAGCTCTTTAACACTCTGTGTTGTACCAACCATGAAATGACAGACGCACTCAGTCAGTCAGAGCCATGCTTAATATTGGGCCTATGCCCAATATTGCAGGCACTCTGACATTTTACCAACTAAAGTAACTTTTTTATATAACAGGTCATAATGAAGATTTATTCTCTCCATGTGCTGAAGAACTGGTCTGCACACTTTGATAGATGAACTCTAAATCATCTATATTACCTTCTCACACTCAGGTCAGTCACTTGCCCCCACCACATCCAGGCTAATTAGTTTTCCTTGTTTTGGGTAGATGGAGTTGTGCCCCTAGGTGTCCTCCACACAGCCCCAGAACACTCAGCATAGGTATGATCAGGTGCATAACAGCCAAAGCATAAACAATCGACTCTACAGTAATAATTAGTGGTATGTTCAATACTACTGCAAACACCACAAGATAGTATTGATGAGATTTTGACCATGCTATTTTGATTCTTTAGGGGACCAGCATTACTCCTGCCACACAGCCCAACCTGCTGTCGACTCTGATCCAAAACTCGCTCCAGAATGGCTATGACATGGTCAAGATGCAGTAGATGGTGCAGCAGGTGAAGTTTGGGTGTCACAGCACAATCAGACTCAAATCTGACATGGCGGATTTGAGGGTCAACCACCTGTGACAAAGAATTTATGAATGTGGTCCCTCTGTGGCAACATCTGTTTATAGTTTCTACCATGTTAAACAAGTTTGTCATATACATCAGTGACTGTCCACTCATATGTCGGTTTGCGCTTCAATATGAAGGACAACTCAGGGTCTGGGCAGTGCTGTATAAACATGGCATTCAGGTCATATGTCAGATCATAAAATAACTTATTCTGTCTCCTAAGACAGTTACTTGTCGCCTCCATGGCTGTGTTTAATTTCAGCCAGTAGTAGAAAGGACATTCACCAGGTTTAGGTAAACTGGCATAAAAGTCTGCTAAGGGCAAACCTGAAGACACTGTCACTAAAATGTTGGTTTAAAATCTCACAAACAGGATCAGGGCTGTCAGAAAAAGACAGTGATGGTCTACTATGGAGGTCCACCCTAACCACCTCACGTGCCCATCCAGTTAGTTTACTCAGCACATACTCCACGTGCTCTTTGACAAGGATGCCACTTTTCTTTAAATACACCACCATCACAGCCTCCCATTCATGTATGGTAAACATGTCACGGCCATCCCATAGGAAAATTTCTTGCTCTTTAGCACCAGACCAAACTATGACATTCAGCAGTGCGGGCCATGCATGTTCCGCAGTCCCAAATGTAGTAGATCCTATTGCACAACCCAAATGTGACTCAGTGGAAGAGGCAATGTGTTCAACAATTGATAATCCAGTTTTTGATGCTTGTCAAAACCTTTTCAGAGGTGTCCCCCTCACATGACCCCTGAGTGTGAGAAATCCCATGTCATAATGCATCAACAGTGTTATTATCAGTCACTAACTCTTCAGTTCCAGGTGGATGAGCCTGGGGATCCCAAAAATCTTGCTCTCCCCTACCAAGAATAGGTTTCAAGGTGAATGCTACCAGGCCTCTCCCCATACCACAACTGTTTCACAAAGCTTAAAATAAGTCAGAAAGACATTAAACAGTTCTGAGGTTAGAATATCAAAAGCAAAACCAAAATTAAAAAAAACAAACAAAAAAATCCACAGTCCCAACACTGTCTTGAATAAACTAAAATTACCACAAGCAATATGTGCAGAGAGAAAGAAAGAACATAAAGAAAACAAAACAAACAAACAAAAACAAATCTGGTGCCTCAAAACAGTTCAGACAGAGCTGTGTTTCAATACAGACTTGTGTTTCAATACAGACAGCTGTCAAAAAGTCAGTCTAAATGAAGGCTGCCTTGTTCTGCCACCCAGCAGGTGGCAGAGCACTGCCACCTGCACAACCCCTTTACCCTTATAATGATTGGATCATTCATTTTAATATCAGGCATAAGAGCCGCAGACCACTTTTTAATGTATTAATTTCAGCCATTTGAGATCAGAATTCCCAGGATGCATCCTTGTGTGTTATTTAAATGGGAATTTCAATGATTATCTTGGCATTGTTGACAAAGTGGATGCTCTCTGTCCATCTCTGATCCATTAAGTCACATAGATAGCACCTTTGGAGAAAAAAAAACGACATTGAGGATCTATTTGAAATAAAATTATTATTTGTAATTTTACCTCTACTACTACTCAATGTCTGACAACCACTATTTGGAATGTGTTGCAGACCTAAAATACAAATACAGTGTATAAATATACATACTTTCCTTGTTTTTTTCTTTTCATTTACAATGATTTTAAGAGAAGCTGTAAAAAATATCTTATTCCAACTTCCAACAAAGAGAGCATATTTTGGCAATTTTTTATTTTTATTTTTTGCCAGCTATTTTTGTTTTACAAGCCCAATTCCAAAAACATTGGGATACTGTGTAAAATGTAAATAAAATCAGAATAAAATGATTTTCAAACCCATATACTTACAGAATGAAGACATTTAGCTGGTTCATACAGGAAACCACTTTTGTAACATATACCAAAAATATTGTATGAAATAACAAAATGATTCAACATCTAATATGTTGTTTATGTTCTTTTGAGAATAATATATACATTTTGCAACACAGCAAAATGTTTTTATTTACATTTTGCACATTTTGCATTTTTGGAAATGGGGGTGTACTAGGAAAACATGGAAAAAAAAAACAATAAATGAAAGGTGAACTCAAACAGATAACACATACAGATACAGATAATATTAGGCCTAAGTCACCCTAGCAGTTAAATGTCACAGCTAGTTTTCTGTTTATGGTGACTGTTGTTTCAATTTGTTTTTTTCTAAAAGTGCTTTCAGGAAAGAAAAACAATTTTTTATTTATTTAGTTTAGTGTTTCTCAATTCTGGTCCTTGTGGGCCTCTGGCCTGCAGATTTTAGACATTGCCCTACTTCAGCACACCTGACTCTCATTAATGATCATTAACAGGTTATCATCTAGGTCTGGACAAGTCTGTCAGTGACACAGCCACTTGTGTCATGGTGTGAAGAAGCAGGGAAACATCTAAAACATGCAGGACAGAGGCCCAGGAGGACTGGAATTAAGAAACACTGATTTAGTTATTGATTCTTACTGAATCCGTGATTTAATCACGGATTCAATAAGTGTGTGTGTGTGTGTTTTCATAGGATGGGAAATTTATCAAGACTACAGTTAAGTGTTTTGGAAAAAACACAAGTTTTGTGTCCTGCAAAGCTGTCTGTCATTTTAGCTGCCAGTTATAGATTACAGTTTTATAATGTGCTGATTTATGACATCCACAGCTCTGAGTATGAGGAGCTTGTGGACATCCTCATCTTGTCATCAACAAATCCTACCCACAACCCAACATCCTGCATCAGGTGGGATGATGTGTCCCACCTGTATAATATGCATCAGTTTCGTTCACATTAGACCTGACCCGGCATTAAGTGTAGCCTCAGCGGTGAGTTATTCACAGGGCCAGCTCGACAGGTCAGTTAATGTAAATAGGACAGGTGACATGCTAGTTTTTGCGTGTTAAATGCAGGGTATTCACCAATGTAAAAGGGGCTGAAGACAGCACATATTATACAGTGATCTGTCTTAGGCTGCAGATACAGACATTATGTGCGATAACATGCAATTTCTTCATAGTGTTGACTTCTGTTACCGCAACTCCACCTAATCTGATTCTTTCTCTGAGTCTCACAAGCCTAGGTTCTTTTATGTAATTCTTTTTTGGGGGGAATTATGCTGGGTTGCATTAATATGTCATTTCAAGTTACATTTTGATTGGCTAGTCAGTAGGAGTGGTAGGGTTCTAGGTACAGTCAAGACCAGTATAATGGTGTTGTGCCATCATTCAGACTGAACGATGAGAGTTGATCTGGACCTGCGATGAGAGATGTTTCCACCTCTCTCCCATGACAGCCATGTTTTGTCTGAGATGCCCAAAAACCGTGCAGTGTGTAGGGGCCCTAAGACATAAATATATCCCAGACCAGATCCAATACAGTAGCTGAATTACGAACTCCAGTTCCAACGAAGTCAGATTATTGTGTGTCATGCCTTCTGTTGGCAGCATCAGTATGCTGGAGGCTGGGCCTCAGCTCCACATCTGTTCCTCATCCTGTAATCCAGTCCCAGCCAACAAGAACTCCAGTGAAACTTCCAGTCAGTGCTGGATCTTAAACTGTCCTACTGAGTTTGATTCTCCTCTAATCCTTTAAATAGTATATCTTTGTGTTCTGCCTGCCTGCTAGTTACTGGCCTTCTGTTTTCTGTCCTGGAACTCCAACGCCAGTCCTCAGGCCTGTTTGCTCAGCCCACCAGCATGCTTTACTCCACCCTAGATCTGCTCACCTGCTCACCTCAATCACTCCATTCGCTCCATCATTAAAATCTGCTAAATCTGCCATCTACCTATGCCTCTTCTAGTATTCTGAGTCTAACTACCTGAACCTTAGCCCTAACCCTAATACAATTATTTGCAAAACTTTTTGAACCTATGTTCATTTGAATATAGTACAATGCTAAGATTATCATATGTTCAAACTAATAAACCTTATAGTCTTTTTTCTTTTTGCAAATATTAACTCCTTTATATTTGATGCCTGTAACAAATTTCAAAACAGCAGGGACATTCATCGATGGTGTCTTTACAGATGTTAAAATTACCAATCCCACACCCTGATATCATCAGAGATGTTAGCTTTTGAACTTTGCAATGATAACAATCTGGATGGTCTATGTCCTCCTTTGCCCAGAGGACTGAATTCAATTTCTCAAAACAACCTGTAATGTGGACTCACCAAAACACAGCTTTTGATACTTGGTGTTAATTTATTTCATATTAGCTCAGGCCCAGAGCAGCTGGAGGCATTTATGGGTGTTGTTAGTGTACGGCTTTTGCTTTGCATATTAGAGTTTTAACTTATACTCCCTGATGCAGCAACAAACTGCCAATGGTTTTCCAAAGTGTTCTTGAGCCCAGGTAGTAATATCCTTTAGAGACTGATCATGGTTTTTAATGCAGAGGGATCGAAGTTACTGGCAATCAATACTGGTTTTCAAGCCTTACCACATACATGCAGAAATTTCTCCAGATTCTCAGAATCATTTGAATTATTATCTGCTGTCAAAGATTGTAGATAATAAAATCCCTAAATTCCTTGCAATCAATGTTTTTCTTAAATTGCTGAACTATTTGCTCACACAGTTGTTCACGAAATGGTGATGTTTTCTTTTATTTAACAGAAATATACAACATCTGCTGTTCCTGTGTAAAATAATGCTAGAATCATAAGCAACTATAAAAAATGACAAAAGAAAATAATTATTTTTAACTAAGAGTAGAAAGTGATTACATTAGGAGACCATAAGAGAATTTCACAAGATGATTCCATAAAATGTCACTTGTAATAGAGAGGTGTCAATGTCAGTATTTATCCAAAGCCATCTTGAGTTTTTAAAGCCACACTACAGAAATGCAAAAATAGACCTGAATGAGAAATCTAAGGATAACCTTTTACTTTGTCATTGCAAAGACCATAGGTGTATGTGTTTTACCATACTGTAAGAACTACTGATTTCTGATGAAGAGCTGGGAATTTCAGTGCCAATTCTTGGCCTGCATTTGTACACCACTTTCCTAGTCTTCTTGGCCACTCAGATAACTTTTACACTACAAATTAGATTTACCCAGCTGTTATGGTCCAGTGGGTGTTCCCCTGTTTTTCAGCAGCAAGCCCCACACCTGTGCTTCATCTCATCAGTGGCGGTATTTATTCTGGGTTGGACCTCCTGTCATTCCTATTAAGCCGGAACTTGCAAAGACAGAACCAACTATGCAGAATGGTTGAAAATCAAAGTCTTTTATTGAGCCAAATCATAACAGAAACCGGAATAAATGGAGAAGTCCAGGAGAGGCAGGGTCACACAGGATGCAGGAGACAGGATACAGCCAGGATTCAGGAGACCCAGGCACATGCAGGACAAACTGGTGAAGAATGGAGGTCTGAACCAGAGTTTTAAAGGCTGTTGCTGATGATGTGACGAAAACCAGGTGCGAGAGTGGAACAGGTGAGTGGGAGAGCCAAATGAGTCTGCCACACCCATCCTGCTGAAAAAGAGAGAAAGAACACAGACAGAGACAGCTCCTAATGGTTGCCAGATTGCTTTGCCTTGTGGTAACACTCTCCAGCCCCACACTGGTCATACTTAAAAGAGTTTAATATTCTAACCCTGTTTCCTTTTGTTTGTTTGTCCAGTCAGGAATGCTATCTGTCTGCCACCCTGTCCGCTTACCAGCCAGCTTGCCAACCGCTCAGTCTGCCTGCTGTCAATCATCGCCTATCACAACCCATCTACTCTCCTGCTTAGCCATCTTCAATAAATATTCAATAAATAAATAAATGTCCATCGTCAATGTTCATTTATCTGCCACTTACTCTGTGTCTATCACTGAATTCAGCTCCTTATTCTCCTCATACAACAGAACAATCTGACCAAGACATGGATTCAGTGGATGCTGACCCAGCGACTTCCCAGGAACACACCCAAGATCCTTATTCCCATCCAAACGCCGATCTGATTTGACACGAGGACATGATCCAAGCCTTTGATCAAAAGTTTAATGCAATCCTCATGCAGGTGATTTAGCTCACCCATCATGTCACCAACCTCTCTGCCCCTATAGTGTAATCTGCTTCAACCCCGCCAACAACTGTTCTTCCGCTGGATCGGTGATGTATAGTGAGAGACTCATATTTCAGACCCTCTTCCTATCCTGTGAGGCCGGATTCTTCTTCGTCCCCAAGAAAAAAGGGGTCTTCCCGTCCCTGCATTGACTCTTAGTCTGAATAACATCACTGTCAAGAACAAGTGCCCCTTATTAAATCAGCCTTTAACTCCCTCCATGGCTACACTGTTTTCTCTAGACTGGATCTCCATAATGCGTGCCATCTGGTGAGAATAAGTGAGGGAGATGAATGGAAAACCGCACTTAATACCCCGTATGTCATCTGCTGCAATTATTCTGCTCCTGCTGCTGTTTGTCTCCCCTCCTCTTCTGTGTTCCCAATGAATATGGGACAGTGGTAGCCTAGTGGTTAAAGATGTGGGTTGGAGTGTGGAGGACCCAGGTTCAAGCCCCTGGGTTAACAAAGGTGATCCACTGTGGCTCCCTGAGCAAGGCCCCTTAACCCCATTGCTCCCTGGGTGCAGCACCACCCCGCTGTAGCCCACTGCTCCTAGTCTAACTAGAGATGGGCCAAAAGCAGAGAACTAATCAATTTCCTTCAGGATAGTAAAATTAAAAGAAAAAAAATTCCTCCTACCTGGGTGTGGCAACTACAGCCCTCACACCTGATGGCAATCAGCAGTCCTGGATAAGAAGAGCAGCTCTACAGCAACTCCTTGCCAGTTTGTCAAACTACATTCCCTGTCAGTTTTAGCACTTTCATGTTGGATTACTACTTACCTGTTTCTCTGCCTGTGTCCAGATCCTGCCTGCCCACCTGCCTCACTGCTTATAATCCTGCCTGCCTGGCCGCTTGTCTCTCTGCTTATCATAAGCTACCCTGCCTGCCTATCGATCATCAACCCAATACTGACCTTCTTGGGTTCCTAGGGTTCTATAAGTTATAATAAAGTTGAATGTCCAAAGAATAATGCCCATCTTGCCAGATGAGAATTAAGGTACTTTGCAGATTGAATGTATAAGTTTTTATGATTGGTCCACACAATGAAAGGAAGTTCAGCACCCTCCAAATAGTGTCTCCATTCCTCCAGTGCCAACTTGACTGCTAGCAATTCACGATCCCCTATGGTGTAATTAGGCTCTGCTGAGGATAGTTTTTGTGAAAAAAATGCACAAGAGAGCAATTTCTGGTCAGAGGGGGACCGCTGAGACAACACTACACCCACACCACTATCTGAAGCATCCACTTCCACTATAAATTGCAGCGAGGGGTCTGGATGCACAAGAACCGGGGGAGAGGTGAATTGCTGCTTAAGATTTTGGAAGGCCTGTTCAGCATCTGAATCCAAAAAGAAAACTAAGCTTGGAGGAGGTCAAATGAGTTAGAGGTGCAGCAACTTGACTATAGTTTCTGACAAAACGGCAATAGAAATTTGCAAAACCAAGAAATCTTTGTAATTGTTTACGATTTTCTGGTCTTGGCCAATCTGCTACTGCCTGGATTTTGGATAGGTCTGGCTTCAACTGCCCACTGCCAATGATGTAGCCTAAAAAGCTCACAGACTGGACATTGGATTCACACTTTTCAGCCTTGACATAGGGCTTGTTCTCAAGTAACCACCTGGCAGACATGGATCATATGTTCTTCTGGGGAAGAGGGAAAAAAAAAAGACCCCAAGAATTCCTAGGAACTTGCTCTTAGGTCCTATTCTAGAACTGTGACACCGTAAGCCATTTCAAATACTTAATTATACCTTTTGGGATTTGTATTGTCCCTGCAATATCTAATGCTCTGGTTAATGATGTACTGACAGACTTCCTAAACTGCTTTGTGTTTGCGTACCAGGATGATATTCTAATCTTTTCCCCCACTCTATCAGAGCATGTGCAACACATATGACAAGTCCTGCAGAGACTCCTTGAGAACCATTTGTCGTTGGCAGATTGTTTTGCCTTGTGGTAACACTCTCCAGCCCCACGTTATTCATACTTAAATAAGTTTGTAGCATTCTAATCCTGTTTCCTTTTGTTCATTTGCCCCATTAGGAATCTTATCTGTCAACCTGTCTGCTTGCCTCCCAACCAGTCTGTCTGCCACCAATCACCGCCTACCACAACTCATCTACTCTCCTGCTTAGCCATTTTTAGCTTCTTTTTAAAAGAACATCTTCAATAAAACTGTTCGCTTACCTGGCACTCTGTGTTCACACTTGGATCCTGCTTCTCCTTCTTCTTGTACAACACCAGTGATCTTTAGGTCTACAGAGACCTATAAAAGTTCATCTACCAAGTCTAGAAGGGTTTTTTTGTTTTTCTATTACAAAATACTATGTTGCCTCCTACATTTATGAATGTATGTCTTGCCCAATGGCACTTCAACATGTGCACTACAAGACCAGGAATTACCCCATCAACCTTCCGGCTGGCAGTTGACTGCACTAATACCTGAGCCACAGTTGTTCTAAATAAGAAAGGGAATTTCCTAACTATTCACTAGCTGCATTGGCTCCCTATTCATTACAGAGTGCATTTTAAATTTTTGGTTTTTAACACAGGAAACTTAATGATCAAGCACCACCTTATATAAGAGACCTTTCGCAATCTTAAAGCCTTAGAAGCCTCCTGAGATCATGTAAGCAGGGTCTCCCAGTTGTGAAGCAAACACAGCTGAAAACTAAAGGTGATGGAGCCTTTGCAGCAGTGGCTCGTTCTCTCTGGAACTCCCTTCCTCTCAGCCTGAAATTTGTTGACTGTCATGTTTCTGCTTGTTTTCTGTGTATTTTGTCATGTCTCATCTGCTGTGCTCCAGGAGGATGGGTGTGTACTTGGGTCTGAGCCCAACACAAACCTCCAGCTGATCAAGCCTCATCTTTAAATATCGAATCCAAGACTGTCATTCTCTGCCAAGGTTTAATAACTGTGGTCAATTAAGTTTGTTAGACACCTTATCTGTGTGAACTAACTTCTTGTTTTGTCTTGTTTGGATTCAGAAATCTTGAGCTCCAGTTCCATCACTGCTACATGGTGTACTGAGGTATTCAAGCTCCAGACTCCCAATGTCAACTCACTAATCCACCTGGCTCAGCCTGCCTCATCCTGTTTGGTCACCTTTTACTCCTAAACTCCAATGGACCTCAAACTGGATACCCAAACAGCAGTTTTAGTACGTCTCTGCCAGCCCAGTCAATCCATTGTAATATCAAACCTGCTAAAGTCTGCTAGTCATCATTTCTAATTGCCGTTGACTCACCTGTTTCTCTCCCAATCTTTGATTAAAGAGTTGCTATTTTTGAACTAACCTGTGGTTTGAGTTATTCTTGGGGTTTTTTCTCAGTTGGCCATAACAGACTCTGGGATCTCTATTAAAATGTAGCTAAAGACATATCTTTAAATTTGCTTTAGTTTAGTTTTATTTGTTTTTACACTTTCTTTTGTCCTGTGTTTTATTGTGAAGCACTTCGTGATTTTTATCCTGAAAGGTGGTATATTAATAAAATTTTGCTTACTTACTTATGGATGAATGAAAGTGAAATAAAGAACAAGCTGAAGCACAGTAACAAGCTGAGGGCCAAGGTCCTCTACAATCTTTAGTATGTGTAGTGATGAGAAAACCCCCCAGACTTCTAGGTTAAGTGGCATCACACTTATGGAAATCTGGTTAGACCCAAAAAACTTATTTTCCCAATAGGTTCAGTTATGAAAAAAGCTCAAAATTCTTCTCCCTCAACACTAATCACACATACATCATACACATCACAGTGCCACAGTGTCCCTATCATTTCTTTAAAGTCCTGGAGAGACTGTTCTTACTCCAAATAGTAAACAAGTAAACACCATTGTGGCTTGTCCGTTGCCTTGAGGTTGTTGAAGGTGGGATAATTTACATACTCAAATTAGTTCATTATTATCTGGATATATGGGGGTGGTTCATTGATCAATGGGAAGAGTAGGCAGCTTTTTAAACAGAAGTTTGGAGGTTTGATCTCTAGCTCTGCCACCTGCCAAAGTGCTGGTTTGGCAAGCACAGAGAACTGTTTAACTGTTTATTTCCATTCTTGAGGCAGTTTTCTTGAAATTGGCATTGATGCATTAAATGAGAGGCACTGTGATAAAGATAAAAAGGGGCATTTTATATTATAACATCTGTTTTGATTAAACCCCTTTTAAATGAGTCAAATATCAGTTTGCCATTTTTTTCTATTTACATCCATTTGTAATCATTTCTGATCCAGACAGACATTTATTAGAATGTTTTTCTGACTTTGTTATAGTGTATGAACTAAATAGTATGTAAGGTACAAAATATGACAAATGAGAGGAGCCTAACAGTGTTTCAAGATTTAAGATATAAAGAAGGAAAAGCAAGATTGTATGTCAGCCATAGCCTTAAAGGGCGACAGATTGCATTGCAAAAACAGTGGCTGAATAATAAATATATCCTGAACTAAACCCCAATCCCACCATTACCAGAGATTTTTTTTCACATATACGTGGCTGATGATGGCTGAATTATATTTACTTTATATTCACTACACATTCTGGCTGAAACACTGAAAAGTGTGGTTTTCTTAATGTAACCAGTCAAAATGTCAAAATGATGCATCACTGGAAAACAATTCAACATTTCCTCATCCTAAAATTTTGCAACTTTAGATTCAGCTCAGTGTCACTCTCAAAACACCTACTTTGCCACTCTTTAACATTCTCCTTTACTGTTGGGGGGAGCAGCTTCAGAGCCTGACCCTAACCCTAACCCTAACCCTTCAAGAAACTGAATAAAATGATGAAGAAATCTGGCTCTGTTTTGGTAAATGTTCTGGAGCTTCAGGAGCTGACTGTTAGGATACTTTATAAATTGAAGAAAACCATGGGCAACCCTGAGAATCCCCTTCACACCTCAGTGATTAAGCTACAGAGTTTCTTTAGTCAGAGGTTTCTTCAGATGAGCTGCAACACAGACCACGAAAGGAGACCCTTCCTGCCCACAGCAATAACTGTACACACACACACACACACACACACACACACACACACACACACACATTACATATATATATGTATGTAATTTTA
>JAOWBL010002205.1:0-14033 GCA_028564865.1 Zenarchopterus dispar
ATACTGTTGTGATATTGTTTGTTTACTTATGGTACTCATATTTTCTTGTTTAGGAACATGTCAGGAATTATAATTTGTTGTCAGTCTATTTTGATTTCGAAGTCTCACCGTTTATTACAGAGGAATAGTTCTGTTGTCAACTACCATAAAATCTAAAATAAAGTTATTTCTGTAAATTTCTAAATTGTGACAAACAGCCAGAAAATCACAAAAAAAGGTGATAATAAAAGACACTTTTTTTCCTTGGTTCTCAGGAGGATATTGTTCTATCAGTGTGTGTTTTTTGGCTTTTTTGTAAAATAAAAAAATCACATTTCATACCTTCTTACATTAAATGATGGACAAACATATTAGAGAGTGAAATAAAGATGAAGAAACCTAAAAAAAATTATTTATATAGAAATATTCCTATATAACGTCAATGGGGTCACAAATGACCCCACTTGGTCATATCAGTCCTCGAAATAGCTCGGTCGCTTTAGCCCACCTGTGGTCGCAGAAAAGATGTTTATCTGTCTCAGAAGGGTCAAATTATTGGCATCAAGCAAAGAAAACATCTAAGGAGATTGCTGAAACCACTAAAATTGACACTTATCCATGAGACTAATCAAGGGGAAAAGGAGCATAAAAATACGGAGCAATGAAGAGGGAAATGTGCTTTTATGAGTCCAGATTTACCCCGGTCCAGAGTGATGGACCCATCATGCCTTGCTCCTGCCATTCAAGCCTTCGGGGGCCGTGCAGGTTTAGATTCGACAGCGTTACCTGGTCAAAAAAATAAGGTTCGATCACTACCCGAATACACCCGATCACCAGATCATCACATCAGTGGATTTTTTTTTTTTTTCCAAGACCACATTGGACTCAAATTGGTTTCGCCCATGAAGAATCTTTTGGGTTCTCTGTGGACCAACTCTCCCCTGATCAATACAAGATCTTATCAAAAAAAAAAAGAAAAAAGATTACAGATTTGGCCTGAAATAAATATTGATGTTGCAGAAGTGAATCGGAATGATGCTGGAGCACGTCTCAGCTCTCTGCAGGTGTACACCTGGGACAGGTCGCCACTCTGTGGAAAAACACAAACACATGTTCACTTCTGTGGTAGTTTGAGAATCAGCATGTAGCCCAACAGAGTGAAAACTCCACACAGACCCCCCCCCCCACACACACACACACACACACACACACACACACACACCCCCTTTCCTCCATCCAGGACTTGAACCTGGAGCCTGTATCTAGTCAGCTGTCACCAGTGTGAGTGGAAGTACTGGACAAGGGAAGCACAAGAGCTAATTAATGAGGAGCAGGTGGGGAGGCAACAGGTGAGTCTGAGGGGGGGAAGAAAAAAAACAGAAAACAAGAAGAAATATGCAGGTGGTGCAGCAGGGCGGCAGTTTATGCATGGCAGAGACTTTCTGTGTGAAAATGCTGTCTAGAAAAACTGTGCTGATTAATAATTTATCCTAATTAGGCCATTAGGATCCGGTGAGGGTCGGAGACACCTGAGAAGGACTGCGTCTGCTGCCACCCGCTTGCATTTTTCATTACCTTCTGGCATTAATACAATCCCACCTCACATCCCCCCACCCCCCACCCCCGCTTCCTGTGATCAGCCCGATATAAACCTGATCAGCTCAGGCTCCTCTGATTATCTTCCACATGGTTGAGGTGACATTACTCCTCGGACCTCTGGTATCCGGATACTTTGTTTGTTGTCCGTGTAGGTACCTGCTTGATGGACTGAACCCACCGATGAAAGCTGCTTTATTTGATTTGTTTGTGGTGGTGGGTGGAGGAGGGGGGGTGTTGATGGAGAGGTATCAAACAGGTTGGAAACTGACAAATACAGCCTCAGAGGATCTTTAAAGCGGTCAGTTTTTTAGTTACTGCACAGCTCAAGATCTTCTCAGAATTTATTTAAGTATTTAAATCCCCTCAATGACTTTATCTACTCCCTCCCTGAGTATTAATTTAAAAAAATAAAGTTCATTAAAGGAAATAGTTATATTTTATGCTTATGTCAATTGATTACAATACACATAATGTTTTATTCTCTTTCTTCCTAAGAACATCACACAACCCAAATGTGCTCAAACACCTATGTTCACTGATGGCAGAGCTGTTGTGTCTCCTGCTGATTTTCCTGATGCTCCATATTAATTAAACTATGAGCTCAGCAAGATCGTTTTGGCAGGACTGAACGGTGTGAACAGAAACAGCAGCGAAATATTACAGAAAGACTGGAGATCTCTTTTTTTTTTTCTTTTTGTCTGCATATATTTTAATGGTTAGTGCCATGATTTGGTAAAACCTTTTATCCAATGGATGTACAGTATATATGCATTTTAATCTTGCAGCAGACATTTTCATGTGACGCATTAATGTTGGGTGTGTGTCCTTCACCAGTCCTTCTTGACGGTCTAATCTCATATTTTATTAATATCTGACTTTCTAATTCAGCCTAGGAGGACTAAAACCACCAATGTGAAAAACAAAAGTACAAGACTTAAAAAAAAAGACAAAGATAGTGATGGGTGCGGTGTGTGTAGTGTGGTGGTGACTGTGGTGCTTGTGTATGATGTGTCTTCATGATATCTTCATTAAACAAAAAAAGACCACTTTAACTGAGAAAAGTGAAAATCTGTACACATAAATACAAATTCAATGATAAATATGCATATAGATGGCAGCATGGTGGATTAGTGGTTAGCACTGTTGCCTCACAGCAAGAAGGTTCCTGGTTCGATTCCCAGCCAGAAACCTTTCTGCGTGGAGTTTGCATGTTCTCCCCGTGCTTGCGTGGGTTTCCTCCCACAGTCCAAAAACATGTATGTGAGGTTGATTGAGAACTCTAAATTGCCTGTAGGTGTTCGTCTGTATATGTGACCCTGTGATGGACTGGCGACCCGTCCAGGTGTACCCCTGCCTATCACCTGTCATGAGCTGGGACTGGTTCAGCAGGTATAAAAAATGGATTATAAGTCAGACTACAGCTACTCAGTTTAGCCTCCTGAGGACCAAGGAGGGAAAAAAGTGTCTTTTAATATCACTTTTTTTTTGTGATTTACTGGCTGTTTGTCACAATTTAGAAATTTACAAAAAATAATTTTATTTTAGATTTTACAGTAGTTGACAACAGAACTATTCCTCTGTAATAAACGGTGAGACTTCAAAATCAAAATAGACTAACAAGAAATTATAATTCCTGACGTGTTCCCAAACAAGAAAATATATGATTACAGTAGGTAAACAAACAATATCACAACAGTATTTGACTTATCTTTTCTCTTTTTCTGGCATGTGTGTTTTTTCTGCAGCCTCCATTTTGTCTCATGATGAAAACAAAGTTCCTCTTATCCCACCCAAACATATGAGATATCATTTGAAAGGCCAGGACGTCCTCTACGAAGGACACCAGAGAGTAGTACGGAAGCTCAAATGAGTCAAAATATATAAACCAAAAACAGATGTCCTCTCCAGAGGAGATACATGTATAGGCTCGGGAGGATAGTTTAGCACAGCGACAACTAGTTCAGCTCTGATGTAGTTATAATTTTATTTCTTCATGAGATTGAGTTTTACGTTGCTGGATACTAAAAGTGTTTTACATTTCTACACTTTTCTGCATAGGTTGCACAAACTAAATGAAAAAAATAAATAAATAATGCGCCTCAGTGAGCTTTAGATGCGAAGGCCCCACTAGAGTTTAACGTACTCTTTTGAGCCTTCTGAGCCAAGTTCAGCGGCTGCTGGCTGTAAGTTCATGTTTAACACGCAGAAGTGAGTTTCCTCTCTGGAAGAATGAGTTCACAAATGCTGAGGGAGTCCTTTAAAGTCCAACCTAATTAGCAGCTACCTCAGTGGAGAATCTGCCTCTCCCCCCCGCTCCCGACGCTCTGAAAAAAGTCAGTTTCCACCGCTCGTCTTGTTTCATTTGTGCCTCTTAGAAGACAAGACAAAAATCATATAATACGTGGTTTCAGCTCTCATAAACAGGTGCTGGTGAAGAACAATGAGGTGACAGAAGAATGAAGAGATGTTGGGGAGACAAAGCAAGGCTGTGGAGGAGGTGTTTGTGGATGAGTGAGGGAGACAAAGCTGTGAAAGTCAGACGAAGGCAAAAAAAAGGGAAAAGCACGCCTGGAGTCTAGCAACTATTAATAATGTATCAGGGGGGGAATGTGTGCACCTCATTTGAAGACACCAACTACACCTCATCAACTAAAACACCAGGGAGCCACAAACTGGAAGCAGCTGCAGCGCAGCAGCTTGTTTGGTCCTTTTGTAATCTCACGCAAACACAGCACAAAATCAGCAGATTATAAATGTTCGTATTATCCAAAAATAGTGACTTTGAAACGGGAAAATGAGTGTTTGAGTGATGAACGATCACGAAACAATCATGTAAATGTATATAAATGGTCATATTCACATTCTTCCATAGTTTATAAGCTATAACTTCAGTTTTAAGCTTCTTATACCCATAAAAATTTAGATTTTATTCCTCTGCATTACCTATGAAGCCATACGTCTTAGTTGCCATATGAAATCCAAAATTTGGGCGATAATTGATTATTGATATACAGAGATTCGGTTCATTTAGTAGGTACTTTTATCCAAAGCAATATTTATGTAAGCAGCACATTTGGGAGCCAGGTAGGGTTCAGTATCTCACCTGAGGGCATGTTAGTATGTGAAGGGAAGAAGGTGGAAATTAAAGCAACTCTTAAACTAAAAGGTGGTTACTCACCTAATAAGCTACAGAAATACCGGTACAGGTGCAAAGAGTGTGCTATTAAAGATGTAGCGGTTCCAGATTTTACCAGGCTTATATCCTCACCTACTCAACCTGGAGTATTTTGTTATTAAAATCTGAATCTGAAGAGATTCAGAGAGTAAGAAGTTTGAAAGTTTTTCAGGGAGTAAAATACTGAAGGTTCTCATTTGATGTACTAATGGGAATTTTATGCAAAATTCAAATCGTATAATTGCTTTGTTTTGCTTTTAAGTGAGGGATCAAGATATGATATTTGAGTCCTAAGAGTATATTCCATGAAAAGAAAAACGTAATTACAAAAAGCAATATGTGCATGAGCAGCAAGGACTCAGTTAATGCAGGTGAAAAGTCGTGGTGCTGGTGCTACACAAACATCCAGGATCTCTGGAGGCCCGGTTCGACTTGTACGATGACGGGGAGCAGCGGCCTCAAGCAAACTTACTTCTTTTTCTCATTAACAGTCAATTAAACAACCAAGAAGGTTTTTTTTCCCCCCTGGAGTGATCCCCTTTAATTCCCTGTGATTGTCCTCCTCAAAAAAATGTTGTTTTGCAGTTTACAGTCACTGATTCATAAATAAAAGAAAAAGAAAAAATAAAATAGAAAAAAAAATGATATCTGGTATTGAAATCTTTAATTCAGGCTAAAAGATACAGAAACATCTCAACCTGATACCTTCAACAGCTGCTGCAGCATCCTCTGTTTGAAAACACTGACATCTTGTGGCGAGATGAGACACTGCACCTGACAACACCATGGCAACGGCAGGTATCCGGTTGAATGATGACGGTGGAAAATCATTACATGTAGGATGGGTAAAAACTCAATCTTTAAATTATTTAGTATGTCACAGACTTTAATTTAATCAGAGACTATATGTGATAATGTTGATTATGTAAATTTAAGACGTGGTGAACTCAAACATACATGTACAGGTTTATCAGCAGAATTGACTCTAAAACCCCAAACCTTATCAAATAAAAATTAACTCAGTGAATCTAACATTTACTTTGAGTTTTATTGAGTCATAGACAATATCTTATTTTCCTTTTCTTTCAGGAGTCGCCACAGCAAGTCTACATCTGTCTGTAAATGTGTTACTTTTTCTCATTTCTCATACTTGATTTCAATTTTACTCAACGCTCCGATCTTTGCTCTTCTTTCAGTCCCAGTCTCTGTACCTCCCTCAGTCTCAGTGTCTGGTCCTGTATCTGACCCAGAACCCAGACCCAGACCCAAACCCAGAACAGATCCCTCTTCCTGTCTCATTTCCTAGAACCTGTCCTCGTCCCTAACTCGGACCCTCTCCTGTCCCGCCAGCGTCTTGGCCACTCCTAGGACTTGTCCATCCTGTCCTTCTGGCCTCCAGGCCACTCCTGTATCTGTGTCACCGGGTTGCCAGCCTCCTGAGTACTCAAGGATGTCCCCCTGGTTGGATCCTTCGTCCCTCCACTCCTGATAAGTTGGTAATACACATCCAGTTTTGTATTTCTAGTATTTGACATGTTTCCAAAGAAAAGCTTTGTAATTTTGCGTTTCCTTGTCATAAACACTTCAAATGTGTCCTTCCAGTGAGTATACCCAGTTTCAGTTAGTTTGTCCTTTTCTTTCAGAATAAAAGCCTCTATTTATTCAGCATTTCCAGGTCATCGTTGTTGCACTTTTCTTTTCAAATTTCTCCATACGCTTCCTGTCAGGGACAGGTCAAGACTGCATACTGGCTAGTTTAGTGCATGTACCCACTTTCTCTCAGCCGTGCCTTTGTAATGTGTAGCACATACACATGCGGTATTTCTCCTATTTAACGCTCCCGCTCTAATAGATACGCCCCCACCCACAATGCTAGGGTGCAGCTATTATTTTTATGCCAGTTTCGATTAAAAAACTGATCGCAGTTATGACCAAGAGTTAAGATTTGCAGAGACAGACACTTACCAAAATTTTCCTAATCTTATGCAGTATTTTATTGATTGGATATTTAAATTTATGGTGACTGTCACTTTAAGAGCGCTTTGTTTACGTTATACATGACGTCAACAAGAGTGCATGATTATGAGGAGCTACTGGCCGGTATAATGTAAAATAGGCAAGAGCAGATTTCTGAAGTTTTGTTGATATTTGCTATCTGTGGCCTATAGGATTTTTTTTTTATTACTGGTAGGTATATATCGAAAGAAAGTGCTGATAAGAAAGTTAATTCTTTAATTTAAACAAATTTCGTGGTATGTACATATAAATTAGCAATATGCTACGTGGATGAGCACGATCATTTACCATATTTAACAACCAAACAGAGAACGATTGTGGTAGGTTTTTTTTAAATAATTCGTGTATGTTAGACATTTTTTGTGCCACCTTATTGTTTTAAAGCCTAACACTGAAGAACTTGCATAATTAGGTCTTAAATAGAGTAATTTGTTACGCGCCCGGGCGCGTTAATTAGGAGAAATACGGTATGTGTTGCTGAAAAATACTTGGGGAAAGAGCTCATCTGTGAAATTTGAAAACCACTTTCTCAAAAAAAAAAAAAAAAAAAAAAGTCAAATTATGGATTTGTCATACCATAATACACATTTCAACGTTCCAGAGGTCCATCCCAGATGCTTCTGAGTTTAGACGTGTGATATATGCTAGGACGAATGAATGGATGCAGATACGTCTCATCTTTACACCCCTGCTCCTTTCATATATCTCATTCTTGTAGAAAATCAGAATATCTTCTAAACATCTACATTTTTTCCTAAAATCGCCCACCAGAGCCAATAAACATGGTTAAGTATTTATGTCTCACACCTGGACAAATTTGTAGGTACCCATCATTTTTTTTGCTCCTGAGATCATGAAGCAGATGTGTGAAAAAACTCTAATTTGGTCTCACTTGTCCAAAAGGACAGTCCCCTGGACGTTTTGATGCTTGTCAAGTGCATTTTGATAAATTCCAGTCTGTTTTCTTTAAATAAATTTCTTCCAACCTAAAGAGTCCTCCTCAGACATCCTCTTTGGTCTGAACAGCAGCGATCCAACACTGATGCACCTTGACCTTGGAGGTCACCTTGAATCTCTTTGGACATCATTCCTATTATCATATTTCCCACCAATTCTCTTCTTGTGCCCACATCCAGGTAGGTTGGCTGAAGTCCTGTGGACCCCCAAAACTCCCCAATTGAAATTTACATCTGTAGTAACAGAACATCAAGCAGCTTGGAGATGGTCTTCTATCCTTTTTCTTTTTAACGTGTTTGTCCAGAGTTTTCCTTCTCATCTCCATGTTCAGTTGGTGAACACCAGGAAACAGCAGTGGTGACCTTTAACCCTTTAAATAGTCAGACTGACTGAGGGTGAAAAACTGAAGACACCTGAGATGGTAATTACAGAGCACACTTTAGTTTAACATGTCAGTTTGGTCACTTTTCAGTAACTTTTTCTTTATTATAACTTCAGTCAGTTATTTCAGTGACCATTGTGTGTTTTTTTTTTTTTTAAATAGAAAGATACCAACAAATTTGTCCCAGTGTGTATGAGTAAAAGTATAATAATTGCATTGATTTTCTTTATCTTTTTTACTAACAGTATTTTATTTATTTATTTTCCAACAGGGTTTTGAAACTTAATACTAGAAAGAGAGATCAATTATTGTTTTTCATCCTGGAGTGACGTCACTGGTAAAGTGTGAGGGGGTCAAATGAAGCTACACTAATGTAAATATTTAGTTATATATTTTAGTTACATTTAAAATTTCCATCCATTTATAATGAGTAAATCTAATTTATTTCAAATACTTAAAATCAACGTACTATTTGTTCAACACATGCACTGGTTCTTAGGGATTTGAAACAAATTAGATGTATTATTGATAAATGCATAAATCTGCCTTTATGTATTCAAAACATGTTGGGTTTATTGGTAATATTTCATAATATTTCATTCTTAATTGTTTCATTTACATTTGACTGACAAATATGCACCACATTAAGTTTATTAGCCTGCTTATGCTAAGTCTATGAAATCCAAATGGATGGAAATTTTAGATGTAACTGAAATGCATAAATCTTAAATTAGGCTTAAAGTATAAATAAAAGTTGTGATTTCCCTCTCAGGTGGTGCACATCTTACAAACTCCCTCCCCTCAGCGCTGGACTCCGTCGACACGGTTAGAAATGAAAGTCTTGCTGAATTACATATTAACGCTGTTTTTTTTTTTGTTTTTTTTTGGACTGCAGCAGCTCGCCGCCTGCCAACCCAAACACGCCCCCGTTCAAACCCGCCCCACTCAACTGTTTTCTCCCACTTGCAGCCACGGCTCAGCTCCCCTGAGAGGAAGTGGGGGTGAAATCCCAGGGAACGGCACAGGTGTGTCTCCATTAGTTCATGGCACTGAGCTGCTGTGTTTACTTACAACACAGCGAGGTGGATTACTCTGGATTGTTTTCACGAGATCACAGCTGATGGAGTGAGATTCATGCTTACTCACTTAGAATAATTCGGATTAAATTGTGAGTGGAAACTTGATGATGGGGATTAGGCATTAAAACTGACATCATCTGAGTTTCCCATTAATCGTTTGAGTTGAAGCATTAACCAACTCCAGTGGTTAAACTTAAACAAACAGTGTAATAATTTATTTAACTTCAACTCAAAGTAAAAGCTTTTTTTTTTCTTATGAAGACAACATAGTTGGTGTCTTCTTTTATTTGCGTCATGGGAAGTTATGACAAGCCCCAAAAGATCATCTCCTGCAGTTTTTTCCCTCTTCCCACTTCTGCAGTCATGTTTGCTTTCATTGTTTCAGAGTTTAAACAAGATAACAGACCCCTGCTGGGCGTGACGGCGGCGGTGGCAGCGGCGGTGGCCCCCGTCAGCCCGAGGCGCGACGCTGGCGTGTCAGCTCAACCGGGAGTACGACCCAGAAGACAACGGCCCTGTTGACTTTACCGCCACACTGATTCACACCCTTCATTCAGGATGGGAGCCTTATCTGGACCGCCCGAAACTCAGATAGCATTCAAGTTCAGAGCCGAGCTCCTCGTCTGGCGAGGGTTTCTGGCTCAGACGAGGCGGCTGCATTTTTGTCACTGGAGGAAGACCGATGACTGAATCCCGTCCTACTGGCTTGACCGTCATCTTCTGTGACCTCGGGGTTACGCAACGGCAAGATGAAGTCCTTTGTTTTGGGAACAACAGTGTTTTTATGTTGTTATTGAAAGTAAACTAAAATATTGTTAAAAAAATATTAAGAAAATGTATAAAACTTTTTTTTAAAAAGGCACAGATTTATTCTTTGCAGATTTTAAGCCACCACCCAGGTGCAGGACAAACAGGTTTAAAAATTCATTTGTACCTGTCACTTTGTGACACGTCACTGCATGATTCTCCGTGTGGATGAATTTAATCCTCAATATTTCTGACTGTATAAGAAATTGCCCATCTGGGATAATAAATTTTACCTCAACATACCATACCAAAGGTTTGACTCACTGTGGCCACGCAGGTGTTGGTGAGCGTACACCTGTACGCACACACACCCTCCACCTCCGGAGAGACGGGAGGAGGAGCAGCAGCACCGCAGGTACCTGATATTCTGGCTGGGTTGAACGGGGAGGGGAGGACGTGAAGGGGAGGAACCTTGAGGATGGCATGGCAACACAACACCTTATAAATCAGAGGCACACCTCGGCCTCATCTCCCGTTCAGCTCTCCTCTCGCAGCAGCAGCAGCAGCCGCCTGCAGTGGTCATGCTCAGCCTCATCAAGTTCCAGCGAGTCCTCACCATCAATCAAGTGCCCAAAGTAAGTTCATCTTCACTCCACCTTTGCTCCTCATTTATGTCGAATCAGCTCGCTGGCTGTCAGACTCCTCCGGTGAGTGCTGGGTGGGGAATTGGACTCACACGCCTGGGTGTTTTTGGGGAAACTTTAAACCAAGAGGGTAATAAAAGTTTATAGTCCCAGCTCACACGGATGAACTTAAAAGTTTCACTTCACATCCTTTAAAGATGGAGGTTTCATTTATGGCTTAGTTTTAGAGGTGCATTTGTTTGTTTGAGAGCCCTTTATCTTTCTGTCAAACTTTTGTCAAACGTGAACCTGCTCTGGACATAGATCTTCATCAGTGAAATGCAATTTTTTTTAAATTATTTTTTAAAAAAACAATTTTTACAATAAAAGCCTAAAATCTTAACGTAGGTCCACCTTTGGAGTCAGAGGTCTGGTTTAGAAAATGTTATCACAAATATGCCCACAGGTTGTGCCAAATTTGGTATTAACCATTAATATATATGCAGACAAAAAAAAAAAGGAAAAAAAAATGTTATCTCACATAATCACAGCGACAAAAATCAACAAAGATCTGACATTGAACATGTTGAAGGTTTCATTGTCTTTTGCAAATCAGCTGTATTGTTTTGCAATAGTTACATTTTTTTCCAGACCAGAAAAAGATTTATTATTATTATTATTATTAATTATTATTAATTATTATTATTATTAGGTTTTCCATGAGGACAGCATCATTTCGGGGTACCGCCACCCTCGCAGCTCAGCCACGGATTGCATCCTGAGCCTCTTCCAGCTGACCAATGAGACGCTCAACATCTGGACCCACTTTCTGCCAACATGGTAAATGTGATCGGGATGTTTTTAAAAGTAATGCTCAACAATCTTAAACGTTTTGTGTCAACACAGATCACTTAAAACTCCATTTTAAAAAAAAAACAAAACAAACATTACAATCGAGCAACCAAGTGTAGTTTTATAACCATTTTTTTGATGGTTGATCTTCTAATTAGGTTCAAATAAATCATGATAGAGTTTCAAACAGGTGATTGGTGATGATTTGGTGTAAAAATCAACATCTGTCAAGGAGGAAAGGAGAAAACTTCCACTTTGTCAAAATGTATTCAGAATCATAATCAGAATACTTTATTGATCCATGAGGGGAAACTACTTTTTATGCAGTTTCACTGCTCCAGAAGTACTAAATAAAATTTTAACACATGCCCATCACCATAGTAACAAACAATAATCCTTTACACAGTTGTTTAAAGTTAAAGTCCTGTTTTCTGCTCCTTCTCCATGAAAAAAGTCATTAAAGTTCTTAAAAATGAATATTGAAAAACACTTCGTATTAACTAATTCGAGGACTCTGGAGTAATTTCTCACCATGAACTGAACTCTGAACTGAATCCCTGAGGTCTCCAGTTCCTCTGACGTCTCTGGACTCACATCACTGACAGCTGATGTGAGAAAGAAACGTTGTCTTCAGCTCGTCCAGAGGCGGTCTGAGATGATCCACCACTCAGCAGAAACGACCTGAAGAAACAGCGTACCTGGAGCCAAAGACCAAAATGATCATTTACGCTGTTAACATCATTAAGTCCTGAAGACTCTGTGATGGTTTGGTTTGACGTATTCTTGACTGATCTGAGGTCATATTTATCCCCACAGCTCTGACTGTGGACTTCTTCAGGAGCACATTAGGGGTTTTACCAGTTTTAAACATAACAGCAAATATCTGGGGTGTTTATGTTTTCACAACAACCAGAAAGGCCGAGGAGGCATCATGAGGAAGGAATCCTGCACGGCCCGTAAAGCTTGTACGTCAACATACAACGCAAACTTTAGAGTTGTGGTTTTAAGATCTTTGACAAACAATTTTAGTGAAACTCGCTTGGAAAATAATATTCATATTTTGTTGCACAACCTTTTAAAGCAGTCATTGGAATCAGGTGATTTCTGTCACTCTGGGCGAGGCTTCTGCACCTGCAGACAGGTATTTTGGTATTTTGGTCCACTCTTCATGAACAAACCACTCTCATTCTTCTCCAGACTTTGTTTTTCTTTTCTTTTGTTTTTTTACAGGTGTTTAAAAGGACGTTGATCAGGACTCGTAGAAGGACACATCAGAACAGTCCAGAGTTTTGTTCTTTGTCACTCTTGGCTGTTTCTAGCTCGTGTCATTGTCCTGTTAGAGGACCTGCAAATGAGACTTTTCTGACGCATTTTACTCCAGAATATCTTGAGATTTCATCGTACCTGCACAGATGCAGGCACAGTTTCACAGTACCTGCAGTCTTCTTGTCCTTGAATCATTTATTTTTGTATCCAGGGAGGTCGGTTACACTCCTGTGGACCCTAAACGTCTCAGTTAAATTTGCGTTGAGAAGAACATCAAGCTGCTTTGATCTTCTCACCTTTACCTCTGACATGTTTGCTTCTGATCTCCTCAGACAACTCTCTCCTTTGCTTTTTTTGATCCATGTTCAGTTTGTTGAACACCTTGACACCAAACAGCAGAAAATGACTTTTAGCCCTGCAAATAGAGTCGATTTAGACTGACTGAAGATTGAAGACACCTGAGATGATAATTACAGGACACACTAACATGTCATTAAGGTCAAATTATTTTTAAACTTTGCTGGGAGTACCAACTTAAGTCTGAATCTTGTTTTTTTGTTTTGTTTTTGCATTTTACTTTGAAGTTTTATGGAATTATTTCTGTACAAAAAAAAAAATTGCAAAGAATTGTTACTGCAGCTTAGTTTCTTTATGTTTTCATTAAAATTGTCACAAATGTCGCAGGACACTTATGAACCAAACATATCAGCTGATCTACAGCCGTCATCCTCAGCTCGGCCATGTAACCTGATCGGGGTTAAATTTACGGACTAACATGTTTTGAAGTCGTCTCCCTAGCAACCACGTAGGTCCCACAGACTTCACAGTGCCTCCTCTACGAACCCAAACATGTGAGTCTGACAAAACCGATGGTATTTGTTTGCGAGCCGAACTGAGAGACGACGTTCCCCGCTGAGTTACCAGTTGCTTTGACCCCCACAGCCAAGGGACTGTGTGTTTGTGTGGGTGTTTGTAATGCGTTGAGGGCACATGGGTGTTTGAGTCAAGGGGCTCGGCGTAGACCTGGAGGCCGTGCACTAATGAGCTTCAGGTTTGCATGGGATTAGTTAACTGCTCAGACAAGAGAAAACACTGACGGCCAGGAACGCTGCAGCTTTCTGCTACGGTTCGGATGTTTGTGTGTAGAGTTGTTAGCTCCTGAGTGACTAAAAGCTGCAGTAAAAAAAAAAAAGAAATCATTACAACAGGGAAGACAATTAGATGTTTCTGTTTTGGTGTAGTTGTGCTCATTAACTGGCATTTCTGTCACTCACATAATGAATAAGTGTTTTGTTTTCTTTCACCTTCCAGGAAGAAGCGGTTCACATTTTCTAGTTTGCCTTTTGAATCGAACATAT
>JAOWBL010002206.1:0-14030 GCA_028564865.1 Zenarchopterus dispar
ACCAGAAGTAAGTAATTCTGCACTCTTTGTACTTTTTTTGTATGAACTTGAATTGAGTCTTAAATTTAAGTTGATTTTAAAAAGATCTAAAAAAGTTTGAACCTGAATTTAATAGCCTAAAACTTGGAGATAACCAGTTCAAATGATGTGAGTTCAGGTTATCTCTAATGCAAACATCAGAATCTGTACGTGTGATGCTGGTAACTGATTTGCATGTTTTTGCAAATCAGTATATTTGTTTCATTGTTTCTAGAGCACTTAATGAAATACTTGAAATGTAAAAAATTCAACCCTTAAGGGTTATGCAGTAATTAGGCTGGAAAAGTGGTTAGCTGTTCCTTTCTTAAAAGTGCAAAAATGATCCACCCACAGGCTATCATGAAGTATTAAAAAAAAAAAAACAAAAAAAAAAACCTCAGTCCAGATCCACAGACGAAAGCTGTCACCAGCAGTCAAGGTCGTTTCGAGGTTTTTTTCCTTGTTTTTGCTTCGGTATTAAACACCATCACTGGCTGGTGATGAATGCGAGCCAGCTGTATCCCCTCAGCTGAACACATCACATGATTCTGAGGTATTGAAGATCAAACTGTGACCTTTATCTCCCACAGTGGGCCCAAAACATGCTTACCTGATGCACCTGATAGGCAATATTAATGCAATGGAATTCATTTGTTCAGATGTGCAAGAAAAGTTTTTAAAAAGCACTTATTTGTTTATCTACCTTTCATCACGCTGCACGGAGTGGGAGTGGCTCTCTGTTGTAATAAAACAGCTTCGGTTTCAAATCTGTGAACGCATTTCATCAACACCTCACCAATCCAGAGCTAAATGTTCGTCATGTGTTCTACAGAAGCTCAGAATAGACCACTTAGTGAGAACCAGGTGGGCGTATAGGTGCATATGTCTGTTTGCATATGTCAGTCGGTATCACCTGAACGTGTTTCACACCCTCAGTGCAGAAATGTCTCACACCTTTTTAACAAAGGCTCATCGTTTCAGCACAGAGCTGGGATTTAGGTGATACCTAAATCGAAATAATTTAACTTCAAAGTCACACTACGATGCCACAGATACCTCTTCTCTTCTGCATAGCTGTGAATGAAATCCTTTCAACAGAACTTGATGGAGCAGCGCAGGAAAGGTGGCACAGCTAGAGGAGATTGAATGTTACATGGGTTGTAAAGCATACTTGAAATCACATCTTCCAAAAAAAAAAAAAAAATGAACAGGAGAGGCTCTTACATCCGTTTCTGCCAAGGCCAGCAGCAGCGTTTCACAGAGTTGATCTTCAGCAGTACTGAATGATGGATTTCTACCCTGACTCATGTACCAAGTGCAAAAGTAGAATCTAAATTGCTAGCGTTGTTTGTTTTTTTTTCGCTGCAGAGGCGTTTCAGAGATGCAAGAGCCAATGCATTTTGTGCCTTTGAGCCACTGAGATGCATCTATGCAAATGTGGAGCAAAATAATTGAGGAGAATTAGTCATTTGTGAGTCATGAGGCGAGAATGAGTCACTGGACACGGCCACCCGGACCCTTCTGTTTCCAGCTTTTTATTAACTTTACTATTTTTTTTCTTTCTAAACTTTCGTTCTTCCCTTGTCTAATTCATACCTTTTCTCTCTCTCCTCCTCTGATCCTCCCTGCCTTAACTCGGTCTCATTTTCTTCTGTTTTCTCTTGATGTCTAACCTTACTTTTGCTTCTCATAATTATCCTTTTATATCCTGTGAATCTCCCTTTTCAACTTTCCATTTCCTTCCTTCTTCCTTTCCATCTTCTCCCTTGTACTTTTCATGTTCCCATTTTTCTACTTGTGGCTTTTGTCTCCCCCCTCTCTTGCTATCCTTTTCACCTTTACCAACATCTATCTCCCCCTCTCTGTGCATCTGTCTTAGATTTTTTTAACCACCCTCTCATCCACCTTTCCCTCTTGCCGACGCCCTTCTGCGCTCCCTTTTCCCTCTTCCACTCCCGCCCTCTCCTCTCCTTCCCTCCTCCACCTTTTCCCACCTCTCTCTCCAGCTGATGCCCAGAGAGTGCATCAACTCTTTGTTTGACAACTTTACATGGACGAAGATCTCCGCATCCGCCCCTCCTGTCGGTCTGGGCCGCTCCGCTGCCTTCCTGCACCATGATGTCAGCGTCTTTGTTGTCCTGCTGCTCTTCCTCATCATGAAGGTATGTGGTTGTCGTAGAAGTGCTTTGGGTGGGATAGATGACTGTAGCAGTATGTTTTATTGTGTCTGAGGGCAGGTGCACTACCGTCTTGCATCTGCTGGTTCATGGAGGTGTGTGTGTGTGTGTGAGGCTGGCTCCTCTTGACGTCAGCATTTTCGTCATCCTTTTCATTAGGGACATTTGTTGCAGGTCGTTCATGTTGGTTGTTGGTGACAGGGACATCTGTGTGTGTATTTGTGCGTCCTCCTACTTTTCTTCATGTCCAAGGTCAAAAAGAGTGCTGGCGAGATGTCAGCAGACCCAGGTTTCTTATGTTTCCCATAGAGCAGACGCTCACACACATGCATCCTGGAAACTCGCAATGCTGGATGTCTTATGAGCAGAACTCGCATTGTGAATCAGCAAAAAGTCTATAAAACCCCGAAAGACTGCTCACAGGTGGAGAAATGACCACTAAAGAAGATATAAAGAACCTGAATAAAAAATAATGGACGAATCACAATACTGAAGAGGTAACATTAACCAAAAGTGCTATACATCCATCATCTACACTTGCTTGATCCCACAGCCAATCATGTATCATCACACATGCTCACATATTTAATAAAGAAATTTAAGATAACTGGTTAGACATACTTATTTATCTTTGGACTGTGGGAGGAAGCCAGAATACCAGGAAAACCCACACAAGCACAGGGAGGACAATCTCCACAGAGAAAGTCCCCAGCAAAGATTCAGACGAGGAACCTTCCAGCTGTGAGGCAGCGGTGCTAACCGCCAAACCGCTTTTCTACAATAACCAAAGGCTGGTGCTTCGAAAACTGTACTTATCACTTCAAGTGTTATTTGACCCAGCCTGAAACTGGCATTTGCATTTGCGTGCATTTTCTGGTAATCGGGTCCACAGTGAGCTGCTCTAAGTAAAAGTCTGCCATGAATAAAGGGGTAAATGGACCCAGATTTTAAACTTCGATGGTTTGTGCCATTTGCATCCAAATTCTTTCAGAAAAATGAAAGCTTTGGCTCATTTTTGCAGTGAATAGAAACATTGAGACAGTTGCACTCGGCTGAGTGACTGCAGCGACTTGAAAAAAGTCCTTTGGCATAAGAATGTCAAATGATTGCAGCAGCAATGTGAATGCAAGTAGATTTGCAAAACCGGTCCTTGCTGGATGTCCAGGTTTAAAGTGGTTTTCAAATACGAAGATTCAGACTTTTTTTCCATTCCAAATATCATGTTTTATGGATGAATTTGGTTTCTAAATGATCTGCATCTTCACTTGTGCACAAAGCAGGAAAGTCTGATGATGTGGTCACTAGGGATGTATGTGGAGACCAATTAGAATTTCAGGTGTGATGTGGTGGAACCTTCTGGTCATGAGCGGCTCATCTGATATGAGCGGGAGCCTCGGGGCACCTTCAAATCAGCATGAGACATCTAAGAAAGGTTCAAAGAGACTGCGGAATAATATCGAGCTCAGTTTAAATTTCACAGAAGAGCTGTCCTGAGAACCAGGTAGCTACAGGTACAAAGACAAAACTCAATCCTGCACATCAAATAGAATGGTTCATAAACTACTAAACTACTCATAAAAATATGCATGAGTTTGAACCTACCTTTTTGGTTTGCAGACAGATCTCTGTCTCGTTGCAGCTATCCCATGCTCTTTTAATATTTAGGGTCATTTTCTAAGACCACTCCAGGGTGTAGCAACAGCCTTCTCGCATACAAATGAGTGGCGTCATTAAAATCAAGGCAATGTCACCGTAGAGGACAGCTCCAACGATGACACAGTCAGACAGGATGTAAACAGAGCTGACAATTAATAAATAATAGCACTTGATCCAAATTCTAAACAAAGCCAAGCAGAGGAAAAGCAGCAGCAGCAAGCGGCATCACTGAGAAGAAGAAGAAGTGAGATGTGAGATAACGGTTTAGAAATATTCCTCTGAGTTCTGTTTATAAACCAAAAACCTGCAGAAACCCCCGAAGATCTACTGCTCAAAGTCTTCAAAACGTTTTCTTTTTTTTTCTTGAAGAGGAAGAGCTGCCTTTCTTGTGTTTAGCCTTACGATATTAATACTGTTTGTACTTTATGCTAATAGAACAAATGTCAAGTCTGGATATTTCATTTCATGTATAAAAAGATAGAAGATGAAGCCTGGTCTTTAAACACGCCGTCTCCTGGTACGCCTTCAGTATTCATGAGGCTGATGAATGCTGAGGAACCAAGCTGTTGCTGCCTCCTGTTTGGTGATCATCTTCAGCCTCTAAAGAGCTCACGGAGACAGCAGCCGAGAATCAGGGAACTGTGAAACCAGATTACTTTCTTACTCAGCACAAAACCCAACTTCTCAGGCTGCGCTGAAGTCACATGACAAAGAGCGGCGTTCAGGTTGAAGCTGCAATTTCCGTTTTGCTCTTTAAGCAGAAGCACTTAAGCAAGAGTTACATAAATGAGACTAAGCCAGCGTTTTAAAAAATGCATTTAAATCTGAATAGAAAATGTATTTTTAAATGCAGGTTTAAATGAAGAACTATCTTTCTAGTTTGTGATTATTAAAATGTTGAACCCAATTGGAGGAAAAAGTCACAAGTTTTCAGATGGACTCTAATTGCTTTTTGAACCCCGGCCCTTTCATGCGTGTGTGTAGAGGACAGATTAGGCCAAAAATGCTCTGCAGATAATCCTATCAATGCCATATGAAAGCGTGCCACTCAGCAGTGTACACGGCGCTGGTTAAGTCACGGTGTTCCTCAGAGGAGCAGAGCGGCACCCCGTCGTGAAATTTTAATTCCACCACAACGGAGGGATGCTGGCTGTTACAACTGCTCCCACAACGCAGGCGCCCACTCTGTTTTCTGCCTTTATGACGCTTTTCTCACGGAAACGTTTGCTGGACTCGCCTCTAATTAAAATTGGTAATGCACTTTGGCTAAAAATGTCCAATAATACGAGAACATAAACAAAAATGTTCACAGATATTTAGATCAGTCATATCTTTGGTATTTTCAGCTTCCCAGCTGTGAGCCAGGTGTTTGTCTTGTCACTTTTGAAAGAGAACTGATTATCTTTGGTTTTCCTTGTTTTTAATTATTACCATCTTTGACAAATGGACTGGCCCACACTTTTTTATGGCACCGTGGGGATGTGGCTGAACAGATCTTCTTTTGGGTGGAGGAGCTTTGGTTTCTTCATGGTTGGAGCTTGTCACATCACTTTCATTGGTTGAACCCCAACACGTCACATATCAATAGAAAGCCCAGGATGTCCTCTCCATGGGGCACCAGGTTTTAGTCTTGTAGACTAGAAGGTGTAAAACCCTTGTCCATCACAGAGGACAAAAGGGCATTGCTGGGTCTCAGGAGGACACTGATACTAGTCTGGCTGCACGTCAGTGGCATCCAGAGGCAGTTTTGGAAGTCAAAGATGACTCTAATGGAAGCAGATGAATTATTTGTCCGACACTTTCGAAGAGGAAAAGATGTGTCTGGCCAGCTTACGAGTCTCCACGCTGTGATGTAGGACGAGAAGCATGGACATGATGCATCAGACTTGGCAGAGGCAGGATTCTTTCTTTTATCCATATTTTAAACAAACCAGCAAGCAGCTGTTTACAGGACATTTTCTTCCATCTTTTTTCAAAATGTACTTGATCCAAATTAAGACATTTATTTTTAAATTTGGACCACAAAAGTTCTTACATCCATGTATCATCAAGTTTTGTTCTGATTTAGTTTTGATTATGCTTTTTTAAATACCATCTGTTTCAAAAATTGATTACATTTTAAATAATTTAGGGCTAATTTGCATTTCAGATCTTTTGGTACATTATTAACTTGCATCTTTGATTATTTGGAGCAGGTTTGTTTTCTGTCTTCAGAGTTAAATTTAAACATGGAAAATCAGATCTTAAGATTTTTCTCTCTGGACTTTATTAGTAATTACTAACTCTTCCTAGCATTTACTCACCTTATTCCTGCCTTTAGCTGTATGTATTTGTATGTCTGGATTTGATGTTTTCCAGAAATCAGTTTGGATCTCTGTTTACTGACTGATTTTTGAACCAGTGAGCAGATTCTGTGACTTGTGTTTTTTTTTTTTTTGAAGTGATTGATTTTGACTGTTGGCTTTAAAAGAGAGAATAAAACCACGAGTGAAGTCCTCTCTGTCACGTCTGTGAGACGTGCTAATGAGTTTTATCTTGTTCCACAGTAATTAACTTGTCAAACGATGATGACAAATGATGTGTAAAATGGTAATCTGGACTGCAAAAATGGAAATGTTTCTCAAAAATCTTTTGAAATCAGAGTAAAAAGCACAGCGTGGGGGGCTTGTGGTGAAACACAGATGCTTTGTGCCATACACACCGAAAATTCCCGGCTGGTGTGAAAGTAATCATTATCTCTGATGAACTCTCAGTGGCCAAGAACAAGGCGTATAATTAGAAAAACTATTTTGAAATCACATTCATGTGAATGATAATAATTAAAAGAAAAAAACTATATAGTTTTGCACAGTGTGACATAAAAAGGTAAAATCAGGTCGAGTTGTAAGTTTAATTTGCACATTTGATATTTTCATGCACAAGTCCTACATGAGCACGCGCTGACTCAGCAGCTTTGCTGGAGAGTTTCTCCTTTCCCACTCCACACATTTCCACATTCCACCTCTCTAACTCATTAAGCTAGGTTACTTTTGTTTCTCACTTTTACTAAAATGTAAAGTTGGTGTTGCTATTCGGAACTCATCAGCAGCATCTCTCCTTCTTGCAGTTCTGGATGTCAGCCGTGGCCACCACCATGCCTATTCCATCTGGAGCCTTCATGCCCGTCTTCATACTTGGTAAGCCTTTTATCTTCACGTGGTGCAATTATGGCTCTATAAAATTATATTTTTTAACCATTGAGCTTTATAGCATGTGGTTACCAAGATGAAGAAAAAAATATTTTGCTCCACTTCTGTTAGTAAAAGACAAGAATTTATGTGTGTGTTTTTTTTGAATTGCCTGACTGGTTTTATTGCTATGCTGATTGATTTCCAGAGGCTTTTGTTTTCTTTGTCCCCATCTGTTGTCCTTGGTTCATCTCAGCATTGCTGCAGTTTCTGTTGTTTTGTCTTGTCGAACTTGTGCTGCTCCTCGTCCGTGTTGCAACCCACTAAACAAGCTGCGGTCAAACAGTCGACGCCAGCAGAACGTCTGCAGCTCTCCCGTATTACACTCATGACTGACGTGCTCTGATATGAGCTCTGCTAATATGTGCTCGGAGCCGAGAGGCAGAGAGGGACTTAAAGACTCCACAGAATGCAATTATGCTGATATCTTGTTTTGAGAGTCACTAGATTTATAAATAAATAAATAAATAAAAATGGGAAGACTGAATCAAATTGCTGCACGCAGCTCTGTGGTGTGAGGTGCTGAAAAATAAAATCATGGGAGTGGGTGGGTTTGTAACTATTAAATGGTGGCCTTTGCATTGTCATGATGTGGCACAATGTGTTAACATTTTAGCCGACTTTTAAAGTGATGTGACAAAAAATAAAAAATATAAAATAAATCCCTTAGCTTGAGAACATTTATTTGCATTTATGAAAGACAATCCTGTGACTTGTTTAGGCATCAATGCGAAGCAGTGGAACCCAGCATCACAAAAAGAAGCTAATAAAGAGTGATGAAATGTTTTAAATCTTAGCCTATAGAGGAATGGAGCAACACTGAAATCCAGATTTATCAAGCCTAAATGTTCCTGGGGATTCCTGGGGATACTTTTGACTCTGTTTCCCCCTCTGCCAGCAGGAACTTCCTGATTCCTACCTGTATGTCATGTTTTTTTGTTTTTTGTTTTTTTCCCATTGTGGGTCGGATCAATTGAGGATATAGTGAATATTTGAGAATGAAATTTCCATTTTAGTGTTTTTCTTTAGGTTTATGTGATAGTTGTCTGACAGTGTGAGCTTGAAGGCCGAGTGATGTATGGGGGGTAGGGTGGGAGGTGGGGGATGGACTGAGTCAACACTGGGTCCCCTGAAGGCATCTCCTATGAACAAACATGTAAAGAGACAGTTGATCAAAGTACAATGATTCACTGCTTTTTTAACAGGAATGTATCACAAACATTTCTGAAAACTTCAGAAAATTTCTCATCTGCTGTCACTTTAAATTCTGGAGGTGTTGGCAGTTTAAATTTTTTTTTTCTCATTTTTATCTCATAAGGGATGCATATGAATGATTACATGCAAAGTAAAATTCTATCAAATGTGTTTTTGAACTTTTCCCTTCTTTCATAGGAGCTGCATTTGGCAGGTTGGTGGGGGAAATCATGGCCACCCTGTTTCCTCACGGGATTGTGTTTGATGGGATTCTGTACCGCATCATCCCTGGAGGGTACGCAGTCATTGGTTAGTTTCTTGTTTCTCGTCTTGGCTGCCTTCCTTTGTTTAATCACTTCTCAGTAGTATTTTTTTACAACTACATCTTTTCTTTGACCATTACTTCTCCTATTATGACTAATCGTTCACAGATTACACCCAACATGAGTTGGGTTTAATCATGCTTAAATGTGTTACTCTTGAAATTAAACAATAAAATATTCATTCACTCATTTATTTTCAATACCCGTTTAATCCTAGTTCATCATGGGGATGCAACATTATCAATATAAAACATCAAAAATTTGCATTTTGGTACACTTTAAAGAACCCCTTTGATAAAAATCTCTTTTTTTCAGCTTATTAAAATGTCCATAAGATGATTCCATCTGTGGAAAGACATGTCTTGTTTGAAATGAGCCATCAACACCACAGTTGAGGATTTCTGATTTTCAGAGACTTATAGTCACAAAAGCAGCAAAGTCAGGTCACCTGTGTATATTTCTTGAGTGACAGCAAAGCCCCGCCCCCTTCTGTCTGTCAGCAACAAGGTGAGCATCAGACTTCCCCTCATTGTTGCCAAATTAGCAACTTTGTCCAGGTATTTTTCAAGAGTGTAAATAGTGTTAAATGCTTCAAACTGTGGGCAGATTTTATAGAGGGTCCAACCCCCCTGCCTCCACCTCCCAGGAACACCAGCTTGTTCCTCCTCCACCTCTGGCTGTCCATCCTGGCTCTCTCTGAGTTGGACATCCTGAAGTCACTTTCTCAGAATAATTCTGGATGAAAAAAAACAACCAAAATCAAAGCATAAACGTGAGGGTAATTTTTATGGAAAAGAGCAACTTTTAATCAGAGCAGAGATAGTAGGAGGGAACCAAAATAGTATTTTCAGCGTATGATAGTAAATATTCCTAGCAAACACTGAGTTATGCACTGTACAGTATGTGGCTACTCTTTCTGAAAATACCCATATTACTTTTTATAACTGCAGTTTGTGGTCAAGTTTCTTTTTCAGTTCAAAATCTACAACTTTCCCATCATTACTGGTTGTCAAGTTGTCCTCCATCAAACCCCCACCCAGTGTGTCATCTTCTCCCTCCCAGTCCCCATCCTCCTTTCCATCAGAAAATGTGGTTGCTTTGCTCTGACAGTTAAATGTCACCGTGGGTTTTCTCTGCTGTCCTCACCTCAGCCGTTGACCCACAAACGTGGCCTTCCCTCGCTTCCTGCCCTACACAGGTCGTCCCTCGTCGTTTTGTCTTTGATCCCTATCTCCTGTCCTTCCAATGTTCTCTTTTTTCCTTCAAAATTCCCTCTTTATTTTTATATAGACTCACATCTGTTTCTTGTTACTTCTTCTCTTCTCATTTGTGTGGTCTTTCTTCGACTTTTATGATATTTTCTTAGCATCTCACCACTTTTCTTTTTCTTTTTTCTTTCTAATTATGTATCATTTGTTCCACTTTGCTTCATTTTGCTAACTCTCTTTGATCTTATTTCTGTAGATTCTTGTTTATTTCTTCTGCCTATTATAATAAAGTTCTGTTTTTTCATGTATGTTACCACTATTCCTTTTAGTATCTTATTAGTTGCTCTTCTTCACAACTCCCTTTCCCATCCTCTGCGGTTTCCAACTTTCTGTTTACTCCTTTGTCTACATTTTGCTCTTCCTTCTGCTCCTTCCACCACCTTACCTTCACCCTCTGTCTCTCTCTCCGGCCTCCCCTCGTCTTCCCATCCCATGTCTCTGTCAGGAGCGGCGGCGCTGACCGGAGCTGTGACTCACACGGTGTCCACGGCGGTTATCTGCTTCGAGCTGACAGGCCAGATTTCGCACATCCTGCCCATGATGGTGGCAGTAATCCTGGCCAACATGGTGGCCCAGGGCCTGCAGCCCTCTCTCTACGACTCCATCATCCAGGTGAAAAAGCTCCCTTACCTGCCAGAGCTTGGCTTCGGACACATGAGGTTTGTGTTACCGTCATTTGTAGAAAAACACTTGGCATGAATCTGGCAAGCGAACTAATAAGACCTGCTTTATCATATGAACCAAATTATTGTGTGCGATGAACTTTCAAATATAATTTTTTATTTTCTATGCTTCAAAAATTTCATATATTTAGCCAAGAACCTGGTGAAAGGCTTTACAACCCTGAAATGATCAGGGACTGTAAACATGCAGAGGAAATTCATGTTATTTTATGACCGCTATTTTGCTTGAACAGTAATTTCTGAAGGTTTTTTTTTTTTTTGAAAGCATAAACAGCACATGTTTTTGAATCACCCGTGAAACAGTTCACAAGTCCTCTGCTGGATCTGTGTATTTTCTCCACAGCCAATACAACATCGTCGTGGAGGACATTATGGTGAGGAAGGTGAAGTTTGTGTCCTCCCAGTGCACATACAGAGAGGTCAAACAGCTGCTGGACTCCTCCTCACTCAAAACAATCCCCTTAGTAGACTCCAAAGGTGAAAGAGTTTACTGGGAATTTTATTTTAGTAGCTGCTTTAAAACAAAAATAGAAAAAGCACTAAGATGGAAAAAAAAAATAATTGAATTTAGCTTCTGAGTTTATCCACGTTAAAGATTGTATGATGGTCCGAGTTGATTCCCTCTTCTCCCTCCAGACTCGATGATCCTGCTGGGCAGCATCGAGCGCTTGGAGCTGCTGGCGCTCTGTGATTGGTGGTTGTCACCAGAGAGAAGGCTCCTAATGCAGGTGAGAACCAAGGAGAAATTTCTGCTTCTCAGAGAAGAGAACACTGACTCTAAAAGGACGTCAGGTAAAAATATCCAACTTCAGTGCAGAATGAAACGTATTTACAGGATGGTACAAAAACTGTTTTTGGTCTCTATTACTAGATTTCGCATCCATGATCACTTTACAGGGGATGAATTTTTGTGTACTTTGTTGAAGACCCATCACAGATGAATAAATGTTTCCCAGATGCTCGAGGGTCACTGGCCTGTGTCTTTTAGATGCATTTCTGGTCAAACACACCTGTGTCAAATGAAGAACATCGTACATTAACTGAGGTTAATCCTGCCAAATCACTCTTCAGAATACTTATGTAACGTCACAGGGAGTTTGTCCATTTTATTTTTTACAGTTTAGGGTGAGAACTGTCACAGAGGCCTCAGTATTTTTATTCAGCTTTTGCTCGAGGACTCTAACATGTAAGCAAAAACTGAACGTCTCAGTTTCTCACGACTGGGATATAAAGTCAGGCTTGGTGACATCCTGGTCCATATTAGAGTCTGTAAGAGAAAGATCAATCAGGTCTTCTTGCTGATTCACTTCAAGATACATCACATTATCGTTTGTACATTATAAATACTATAGTAATTCATTTTGAAAACCAGACATTTATCTTTTGTGTTCAAACTGCTCCCAAGAGAAGCCCATTATATATTTTTTCTTTTACACCATATCCAGTCAGTTGTTTCATAAAAAGTTTACAATATGAAACACGTTTTTAATGTGTTGCCTAACGAAAAGAGCAAAAATCACACTTGGAGGGAAAAAAAATCAAAAATTGCTCATGAGATTATGGTTAATTTAAAGCACAGCCACATGTGGTTTGCTGAGTTTCCGCATGAGTGTCCACAGCAGGACAAAATAAGAAATGCAAGCCAAGTGTGGTTAAATCCAACTGGAATCGAATCTCAGACTCATAAAATAAAGCCAAAGCTGCAGTCAGTCAAAAGAAATCTGAGTAAATGAGTTAAACAGCAAGAATTTCAACGTGTTGCACTCGGCTGGTGAGTTGAAAGTGCTGTTATTGACTGAGTAGTGAAAAAGAAAAGGAGCAGTTTAGGAATCCTTAATTCACAGAAACTCAGCTTCAAAACCCCCAAACTAACATGAAATAATTGACTTCTTTGACGAAAGGCCTCATAGTATTTTAAACTGGTCTGGCCCTCGAGTTGAGAGACTTAACATGCAAAGCAAACCTGCGCGAGAGCAGCTAAAAGTAGCATTTTAAATTAAATATAAACCAAACAAGATTCAGCTGAAGAATTTTAAATTCATTTACTGTATTTCATCTTAAAGGTCCAAAGTGGAAACTGTTGTCTGAGTGTTTTGTTTTTGTTTTAATATGAACAGGATAAGTAGGATAAAGCAGCTAAAAATAAAGCGAGGCCCCTCAAACCCTGCCAGAGTCCGGAGGAAACATCTATGTAGCGCTCTTGTTGTGACAAGTATTTTATGCATGAATGTGTCCCCCTGGATGTGAGTTCAGGGTCGCAGCCTGCAGGAGCAGAACCAGTGTCAGAAACACAGCTGGGAGTCCTTCGCCTTCGTCGATGAGGAAGAAGAGGAGGAGAGAGAGAAGGTGGGCATCTGGTTAGCTGTATATATTTAATCTTGTTTTTTTTCTTTTTCAAATCTCTCCTGGTTTAGTGTTTGCTTCGCTTTCAGTGCCACAAGCTACAATTAATTTTCTGAAAACAAACGAAATCTTTTAATTGTTTGAAGTTCTTGCCATCTTGTGTGAGTGAAACATAATTTGGCTGTCAGTGTACAGCAGTTTCATTAGTTTAAAGAGTTCTGTATGAAATTTACCTTGAAAAAAAGAATTACTGTGATAAAATTATCATGTTAATTTGTTCTATATTATATTATAAAACAAATTAATATCCAAAAATGCTGTTGCTTCTATGGTGCCCATCGTGTTGCTGCAGCAGTGGAGAGAGGATTAAGGCACGCACGGACCTCAGAGGGACTGTTTTGCTTTTCTTTTTTTTTTTTGGTGGATCCATTTACCGTTTATGCAATCAAAACTCGTATCATCCTCCTCATAACTAGACCTTCTTCTGTGATTTACTCAGTCATCTCTGGTTGTTTTCATCAGGGAAGCCCTGTTCAGGAGGAGATGAATGGCCCCCTGCCCCCCCTGAAGCCTCAGGAACCTCCAGCAAACCAAACTTCTCCACCTACGGGTGAGTTAAGAGGACAAAATTCCTTCATTCCTTTTCCATACCCTCTATTCAGGGTTGCAGGAATCTGCTGCAGCCTTCCCCAGCTGTCATCCGGCAAAATGTGTGAGCTGTAGTCCTGGACAGGTTGCCAGTCCGACACAGGGCTGTGGCGGCATTTGTGGATATATTCTGAATTTAATCGCCTTGCTGTTGGATTTTTGAATCTGCTTCTTGAGAGGATGGACACCTTGCTTTCCATTTGACACCCAAGTTTCCTCTTAAGCCACATTCTAATAACCAAACTTTGGAGGAAGGTTATAATTTTTGAATTTTCTTCTGCAACTCCGTACACTTGGTTTGATAGAGACTCGATGATTAGGTGGGGGAATAAAAGCCTCGGTCAGCCTCAGAGCAAAATATTGATTCTTCCAGAAATGTTTGCTTTGTAGGGTGATGCAACAGGATTCATTACTTACTAAGATAAGATAAGATAAGATATCCTTTATTTGTCCCACAATGGGGAAATTCCAGTGTTGCAACGCACATTTTAAG
>JAOWBL010002207.1:0-14027 GCA_028564865.1 Zenarchopterus dispar
ATCTATCTATCTATCTATCTATCTATCTATCTATCTATCTATCTATCTATCTATCTATCTATCTATCTATCTACAGTTACCCAGTTACCACATGTACTTTTACAGTACAAGGCTTATATATGTTAAGCCTTGGTGCTCTTCCAGAGGAGCTGGAGGAGGTAGCTGGGGAGAGGAAGGTCTGTGTCTCTACTTAGGCTTCTGTCCCTGTGACCGGAATGGTTAAGTGGAAGATAATGGATGGATAGAAAAGCTAAGCAAACAGAAAGAAAGGCAGCTCCAGGAGCCTGCCGAAGGTAGCAGCTTTCCTCTGTCATGGATCAAGCCGACCAGTAGCTCTCTCAAGCCAGAAGGTTGAGAGAGATCCATCATATATGGTGCCCCAACAAAGCATTTGTAACATGGTATTGTTGTGGACTGTTCATGTGTCATGTGCTCTCTTTGCCCCAGGCTGCATGTAGTCACCATCATGGTGAGTGTATGTATCAGATATGTAAGAAATAGATGTTGCAGTTACATGGATCTTCAGATTTCTAGGAAGTTTCAACTCTGACTCAGCTGCTATCTAGACATTGCAGAGTGTGAAAAAAATCTGATGAATATGTATGGGTGTAGAAATAAGTGTCAATGTAAATAAAAAAGTGTTACTATAGGTATTATAAGCACTATGTATTATACTGTGAATAAATGCCATCAGGTGGATATATGTAAAGCAAAACAAAATCATCATGCTGGACATTTTCAGGTTTTACTTCTTGTTTTCTTTTGCTTTTATAGCCATCTTCAGATTCCTAAGACTAAGACTGGTTAATCCATTAGACCATTTGAGGATATTCGATCTGCTCCTTCTGAAAAACTCTTTGTTTTAGCTTTATTATTCTTATCCTCTAGAATCATATTTTTGATACATTTAGATGAACCGGTGGGAAAATGATACCCCTATACACCTCTGCAGAGACCCTTTGGTCCTGGTCTGCAGTGAATTTATAAATAAATATTGTACTTATGCTCTCCACACTCAAACTGTGACAGAACCAGACTTATGATTTAAAGATAAGTTGGTACTTTGGGTTATGTTGATATTATTTTTTTCTCTACTCCCTGTTTGCCATAATTTTGATACAGGTTCATTTTGTCTCATCAGTTCAGTGACCTCAAGCTTCTCTGAGAATATTTTTGTAATAAGCAACCAGTCATCCTGCACTCTTACAGTGAATCCTCTGAGGTTCTGATCAAGTCTCGTCTTGAGTTATTAAAAGGAAATACATTGCTCTTCATACTGGAGAGCATACTTGGCTTCTGCAATGAGAATGTCTTTTCCTTCACTCCCTTCTCTTACAAACTTTTTCTTTTTCAAAGTAGCAACTGTTGATTTGTGTAGACTAACTACCTTTATTAACTCTCACTGGATTCTTTCATTAAACCTCATTAATATCATCTTGACTTCCATGGCAACCTTCTTAATCCTAATATTTACTGCTCAGGCATGACACTGAAATGTATTGGCCATTATTCTGTAATAAATTAAATGCATTAGAGTGCTGAGCATGAAGAGCAAGTACGTGTGTATATATATATATATATATATATATATAGGAAAAATCAAGAGATCCTTCCAGTGTTTATGCATTTGTGAGTAAATAGAATTGCAAATTGCATGGCTTAATAAACTGTTTTAGTAGATGGTTGTGAGAATGGATAAACAGAGTGGCACTATTTAAATAAAATGAAAACCAGCATAGCAAATACCAAATTGGCAAACTGGCCTATACTAGTTTACAACAATATTTCAATGGGCACCTTTAAAGCCCTCAACAAATGTTGGTATGACTGCATTCTAAGCTCTTCATATAATGTTGAATTGCCATTCGGGAATTAAAGTGTGTATCTCTGTATGTGCTCTATGGATGGCTGTATGTGCTTGTGTATCTGAATAAACAGATGTGGATGAATACATGAGTGTATGTGCTGCTCAAACAGTTATATTGGAAATATTTCAAAAAGCACAAAAAATGTTGGAGAAAATGACAGAGTAGAAAAATATTAATATTACTGGTTTTAGAGATGAAGAGGGAGATGTCAAAACTAATAAAATTGCCTCTTCTTGCTAGCATGCAGTAATTACTCACAAACATGCAGTACCCACACACACGCACACACCAACAGGCAGCGATGCAATTGGTTTTAATGAGAATATCAATCAGCTGGCTAAAAGGGCTTTGAAACACAAACTGTTGGTTCTGAAGGCAAACATTGCTATTAAATAAACACATAATTGATGGTGGCATTAATCATCCACTCACTTCACTACTCGAAGTTAGACACCTCATCAGACTTTAACAACTAAGCTGAGATTCTGTACTGCAGATATGCGCAAATGTTAGCATTCTGGGCAAATGATTCTTTAAAATTCCTGAAGAAATGTGTATTTCGGTTGAGTAAATGGCAAAATCCTCTTCTGTACCTACAAGTCAACAAAACAAGCAACCAAACAAATTAACTGGTAGAGGTCCTGTAAAACCATTAAGACTGGCAAAAAGAACAAACAGATTTAACCTTGCAAGGTTTAATGATGGAAAATAACCCACTCAACGATCATAGTCATAGTTGAAGTCATTTTTTATTTTCAGAAACATGTTCACAACAGCAGTCGTATTTCCTGTAAGCTTCTGACAAAAATTCCAAGCTTTTGTTGGTTCATTTAATTGACTCTAGTTTGCAACCTTATGAGTTAACTTAATGAGATGGTTGAATATCGTCTTTCTCCAAGAGACAAGATGAGACTTTGACTAGTTAGTACTTACATATCTTAGAATTAAGTATGAAGTAATAGCCCAGTATCTTATTACATTAACTAAATGTTTGATGTACTGTGGAGAAGTGTAGAGAAGAATCAGTGAGTTCACATATGCAAGACTCCAGTCAGACAAATAGGTGCAAACAGAAAATTAAGCACCTCAATGAAACTTATACTGGGTAGAACAGCAAGGATGACAGGTGCCACTAAATACAATAAGAATAAAGAGTCTCACAAAAGAAGTCCCTGAGTGCCAAGTTGCTTTTAGCAAAATCTACAGTTGGGTAATAAAAAAATTGGTGAATGAGCATCTCGGAGACAGCTATCATTGTGCCTGGCTGTTTTGTGTGTATATTTATGGAATCATCTATTCAAAAGCGCAATATTAAGGTGGTGCTGTTGGGGTTGCAGCCCCCTCCTCTTAGTGGTGACTGCAAGGACTCAGTGTGGCTTTAAAGTATAGCTTCTTAATCCTTAAACCTGAGCTCAAACTGAAAGGAAAAAAATCTCCACTCCAAGATAAAGACTATTTTATCAGGAAACAAAGTAGGATTCCAACACCGATGACTAAAAAAGATATGAATGGAGAATGCCACAGAAAACCTGCAGCATGAGCAACAAGCAGGTAAGCTCCACAAACATAAAGCCTATCAGCCACGAGCTCAGAAGAGGTTTCACAGATTGCAATGATATAAAGATTATCACTTTGCAAATAAAACTCACTGAGCCAGCAGCTGAGAAAGAGTTAAAAAAAAGAATCATAATAACAATAATATCAAAATGACTTTAGTCTAAGTTGAAACCAAAGTTACATAGTGAAGTACAAAATTTTATTTAATTCATGCAATCAAGAGCAGGGAGTTATCATGTATGCCACATATATAATCTTTCAGTTGTTTTGATTGGATAGTGTTTCAAGTTATGTGATTTGTGAAACACCTGCACTAATCATCTTTATCCACTAATGGGGTTGTGAAATGTTGTTCCTTAATCCAACAAATTTGTTTAAAAATTGTTATAAAGTTTGATTAATCAGAACAGTTTCATTTATTATTTATGTATAAACAATATAGCCTTAAATCAGCAACAGTAGGCCTCTGTATGGTAAAAAAAAAAAATACAATGATGTGACCCCTTCCTCCAAATATCATCCTTTATGCCTGCAGCAGTTAAACATGCCTTGAATTTCGCACTTTGACAATTACCGAGTAAAAGATGAAGGAGCTTAAAGCCCAATTTATGCTTAATGCAAAAGACAGATATGCAGACAAATGGACCCTCCTGTCTCATTTATGTGCACAATTTGTTCCATTTTCAGGGGCCTTCAGGGGCCCTGTCGTTTGACAGAGCATATGGAGCAATACCACTGGAAACTGCAGGGGCAGTGTTGAGCAGAATAGCTAACGTGAGCAGCAAAAGGAGCAAACCAGAGAATAAAAATAGGAACAGGAAGAAGCAGACAGGGACAATAACTGTAGACGTGGTGAGAGCTTTTGAAGAGAGGTGGTATGATTGTGTTTGCAACTATACCCATGTCTACTGTCATGTTCTGGGGCTGCATTTTCCCAAGCTTACCCTGAAAACACCCCTGAAAATTCACTCTAATCATTAATCCTCTTCATCTGTGCCTCTCTGTGCTTAAGCTGCAGTCTCACATCATTACATTATTACATCTATGACATTACATCACCTGAGCGCAAGGACAAGCAGTGATTGAAAAATAGGTGGGAGGAAATTGCTCAAGATTTGGGAGTGAGTCCAAAAATGGCATAACACAAAAATGAACTCTGAACTCAGAACTGCCCACTAGTGGATGAACTGCCTTGACAACCAAGGTAACGTAAAAGACGCATGAAAGTATGAGGGTGGCGACGTATGATAGCGCTTGAAATGGACCTGCCTATTTGTACAGATAAGGGAGAGTAAATGGGCCTTAAGGTTTCAGCTTGGTGTAGGAGGAGGTGTACAAAGGAAGAGATGTTCTTCTGTAAAGCCAGAGGAAGATGTAACCAGAAAGGGTCAGGCCCTTTCTAGTCTAGTGAATATACAACATTAGCCTTTTTCATCCTGTATTTTGTCTTTTTATCCTCATACGATAAAGAAGGTGAGCTTCAACATCTAGAAAATTGGTGAGGAAGCAACTGCTGCTTTTACTGCTACACTATTGAAGTCCTTGTGATAGTGGGAGGTGACAGACTAAGAAAATAAGATGTAAGAAACTGTTTACGCCAAATGAAATCACTAAACTGATTAAATTGGTGCAAACCAAAAGCCCACCCATTCTTCTGGGCTAAAATCCCTGCATCAAACCTCCACCAGGACACACTGTGCTTTCCATCCAGCATGTTGCTACCTGCTGATCAGCCTACTAGATTTAATCAACTTCTTTTCAAACACCTATTCCAGCTGATCTGCCCAGCTCTAAAAAAACCTTCTGCTTTGTTGACTTGGGCTGAAGGACAGTGAGTGGCCTCTGTAATGTGGCCACAGCATGGTTGGGGAACTACAGTGACAGTTTCCCACCTGTCAGGAACCCTCTTCTTTATTTTTGTTAGTGTGTTTCATGAACCACTATTAATCTCTAAATAATTTGGGATAATACTGTAAAATACAAGAAAGAACCAGTTTAACTGCAAGTTTGTAGGTGACAAGGTAGCACAAATAAAAAAATCTTGCAAAGCCAAGTTTTCAGTCAATAAATCAAGAATTTGTCTAAATGTTTGCCTTTTTCCAGCCATATGAAAAGGTAATTACATTCTCAGCAGTCTGGTTGCTGCAGTCATTTTTTTTATGATTTATTTTTAAGTTGTGTGTTCCACCTTTTTTTGTTTTGCTGACATGATATCAGATAATAACAGAGAGCACTTTACTGACAGCTGATCCTAAAGAGTGTAATTTGAGTAATTTCTTTACAGATACTGATATATTTGTATTTTTGCTATATAATAGTCTCACTTACCATTGTTTGGAGTCTGCATCACAGTTGCAGTCGTACTTGGGGTCAGTACAATTTCTGTCGATACCACAGGCGCATTTCTGGATGCCGGGCCCTGAGCCACCCCAGTAGAAGTGCTTTTCGCTGCCTCGGCCCACCCACCACGTGTAGGGGGTCCCATCTGGCAACCGAACACAAACAAACACAAACAAACCTGTAAGCTTTGCTCACAAAGGAGGACAACCTCTTTTTGTCCTCCATATCCCCCCTTGGCTGGCCTGATGACCACAACATTCACTGCAGAACAGAGAAACAAATACAGACTTATGTGCTGGAATAAAGTTCTTCAGACTCAGTCCCATTATGGGGAGATTAATTATTCAACTTTTCGTTGAGCTTTTATTTCATTAATGTGAATACATTGACTGCTGACAGCTGCATGGTGGATGTAATTTATTTGCTCCACATGTTTTACACACAAATGCCTTTGAGACTGGCAGAAACAGTTACTCACAGATCACACCAGTGATTTTGGAGACGTGAACATAGCTTCAGTGCTGCATTATCATTTATCTTTTACGTTGAACATGTGTGCACATAATTGTCGGTGTCATTAAAGGCTTTTAAGAGTGTATCAGCTGACACGCAAATATGTCAACATGTGCACGTTGGTTTTTGTGAGTTCGTATGCGCATGTGTTTTAATGAGCAGATAAAAGGTGAAGGATCACCACTTTCCAATAAGATATATAATATTGTTTCCCTTGCCCCGGATAATGTATTCTGGCATGGCGGGGTAACTAGGCAGAAAGATAAGTGTAAATTTATTAGTTGCTGGCAATATATCACAGCAAGAGAGAATGAAACAATATTAGGTTTCCCACTGTATTCCTAGATAATAAGCTGCATTGTCAATATCACTTTGTCAAATTCCATCAGAGCCAATGAAATCTCTTGAGCCACATTGAAGCAGACTTTTTATGCTGCACAATTGCATTGAGCGGATTGATATACGGCATTATTGCATTGTGTGAGGCTAAACTTCAGAGGAAGTTAAAAATATGTCTCTATACTGTATATTGTGAGTATAAGTGCGTGTGGCCTAGGTGACCTATGGGTTTATTGCTGTCATGAAGAGAATTAGCCTCATCTCTCTTCAAGCCACTGTTCAGACAAGTCCCTGTCAGCAGGATTAACAGTGGTGCCTCAAGAGACTTCCCAGTGCAGGCATGTGTGTGCTGTTGTTGTGAGCGTCAAGTTTAAATTTAAGGGGCAGTTTCAGTCTCACACTGAGGCCAGTGATCCCATACTAGTAGTACACTCCTAACTCGAATTATGTCAATGAATGTGGCGATGAATCAAAGCAGGAGGAAAGTTTAGCAGAACAAAAAACACAGTCACTGAAAATATTCCTGCATCAAACGTTTACAAGTTTGCCTTTAACAAAGGCCATACACCAATCGGTCACTGCATGATGTAAAATATCTAAATGTGTCCTTGAGTGTTTGGTATGGAGATGTTAGCAGTAGATCTATTGATGGCTGCAGGTTTGAGAGTGAGATCTTTGTGAATTGGAGTTGGTTCACAGAGATAGCATCAGATACTGTATCACACACATCCAACCGAAGAGAGGGGTGGAGTGGTGTCTACTGGCTCAACAAAAATAAAAATTCAAAACAATCAGGTGCATCCAATAACCAAAGTCAAACGCTGTTTATCACATTGTGGAAATTCAAGTTTGGACATAGAGGATCTAACACCTAGGAGAGTGCACAGGAGGCACAAAATAAAGCAAAATATATGCTTCAGTTTTCTTCATGAAACAAGAAAGATGCTGAGTAGGCGACTGACTATCTGCGAGGATAACGATTTTGTCTACTTTTTTCCTTTGGTGAGTAATTTTCTCTGATATATGATCGACAGCGTCTGTACAATAGAGGGGTGAAGCTGAGGCAGTTTCCATGGAAAGACAAAGTAATTCATGGTTCCTTCACCAAGCCTTTCATTATCTGTCAAGTTGCTATGTTCTTTTATTGCCACATTTATGTGAAACTTCTTAAATTACAGTTGAAAGTCAAAACTTTGATCACATTTTGATTGTGTTTTTTGAAATCCATTGTCATGTTTTAAAAAGGCAAAAATAAAAAATGAAACAACAAATGAAAATACTGTCATTAACTCAGTATTTTCATTTGTTTGATCTACCTAACTGTAGATCTTCCTCATTGGTAAATTTATTGGCATAAAATGAAAAGTCACAACCGAAGAGATTAAGACACCAGCATGAACATTTTCCAATAAGGAGATGAGGGATGATCTTGAGACAAAGCTCAAATCTAATATATTATATTGTGTCATTGGAAAGACATAGATGAGACAGATGACCTTTTAGTTTATTTGTTGTTTTTTTTTTAGCTACATATGAGTTCTCTTTCTTTTAATTTGCAGAGATTGCATTGTTGTCCATATCTTTCACAACATTGTTCTAAATCTAGAGGAAAATATTTCTCGTTATTTTCTCGCCCGGCTATGATAATCAATTTTCTCCAAAATAATTTAAATCCCCATTATATTTATTAGTTTTTAATTTTATTCAGTGCGCCCATGTTAGTAAGATTAATCCAGTTTCTATCTAGTGATTTAGTGTGCCCATAAATTAGAGGTGTTAACAGGAAAACAGAATTTTTATAAATGTGTTTTGCAGCTCATTCATTTATCCTTTTCGGTGTGTTTTTAGAAATACAGATTAATTTCCAAAAACTGAACAGCCTTCTGACCAGCTTTTTAATTTTGAACTGAAGAGTCCTTTTTTTGTCAAGAAAAAGTCATTTAATGTTGGTCAAAATTATTTATATAATGCATGTTTCAATATGCACATTTTTGATAACAAAGATATTAAGGTTTCATTCATGTTGCTTAATTTTAGTCAAAATACATGTGAATATCTAAATTCAACATAATCAGCAAACTAATATAATTATGTTCTATCTATTTCATGTATTCTCCTCTTTGTGTCCTCATGTTCTTACATCTTCTTCAAAGATCCCTTTTTATGTTAAATTAATCAGTTTATGACAAGTAACCCATGTTTTACTATTAATTCCTGTATAACAATGTAAGTTTTTGATTTTTATGGGGGATGAGTGATGAGGTTTGCCATCAGACTCCACAAGGACTTTGACTGCCACTGTGCTGGACACAGACAAACAAGCCTTACAAACAGTTCCTGCCAGCGGGCTTACCTTCTATGAACTGTTCGGACCTCTAATGTGTATCAGGAGAGCGCATGCCTCCCACAGTCAGGAAGAAAATTGAAGCAGGCTGGGTGTAGCGGTGGTGATCATTTGTATTTTTCTGGCAAATGTGAGGAAATGCTAAAGAGTCTCTGTGAGTCGGTGCCGAAAGGAAACCCACCACAATCTGAAACTACCCACATTTTGTACAAGAGATCTAGTTGAAAGTTTACACAGTGCCTGGTTTGATTCAGACATTTGTGATCTCACATAGAGCTCTTCTGGGTAATGTCTAGAGCATTTCAGGGCTGCAGGGAATGTGTGAAAACTTACACTCGGAAAAGAAAAAAAACCCAAAACAAGTCACCTTGTCATACATCTAAGTGAAAGAGACAAACAAATAGTGTAAAAGAGTAAAGATGTACTCCACAGTCATTTTTTCACTTGGCCTTTTAATGTGTATATGTATGTGTGTGTTTTTGTGGAGGGGTGGATAACACAAAGCATTCTGATACAAAAATATACACTTGACCATTTTTATCACTTGTTTTCCAAGATGGGAGCAGAGATGAGAGGCAACAGTAGGAGGAGAGCTGCAGGAGTAACAGCAGGGCATCAGGTGGAATGGGAGCTACGAGTTGTGCCAGTTTAGTTCTCCTGTGCAATTCAGTTTGCTCTGCCAAAACAAACAACTCAGGAGTGGTGGAAGAGAGTGGGGGGAGAGATGAGAGCACGACAGCATGGATGGATGAAGATTTAAGGGAGGAGAGATAGAATCATACTGGCACAGAGTTCAAACGAATATCCACAGAGAGAGGGCACTGCCAAGACGAGGCTGAGCTGCTTGTTTTTGTGTGTTAGTGCATCCCTGCGTTCATGAGAAGAACAGAGAGTGTTTGTGTGAACAAAAGACATGGGTTTAAAAGCAGAAACACATGGTCTCTAAATGTGCTTCACAGAATTATTTCAGAAAGATGATCTGATTTTTAGCATAAAAATGCCAATGAGCAGGTAATTGTTAAAAGAAATAAAAATCAGCTGACAAACTATTAGGATTGTAGTAGCCTGGTAACAACAGGGAAGATGAAACTGCATGCAGCATCAATAGATGGAAAAGATAAACACTTGGTAGACAAAGTTCAATGTCCATGGTGTAGAAGTGCTCCTTCACTGTAACATGTTCTGTATCACTCCATCTGTTGTTAACAAGCCTTGGAAGACCACTATTCTCTACTGTTACCACTCTGTTTGCAGTCTCAGTCCATCTGAAATCCAAATAGAGAGATGTTGGATCTTGAATATGTTCCTTCAGCCATGTCTCGGTGAAACACAATATAATACATCCCCAATACCCAAAGTGTGTCCTTGCCAGTGCTCTAAGCACTATATTTTATTTGCCAGTTATCTTACTTTCTCCATGACAATCAAGAGAAGAAAGGGTCTAAGCAATCTTTTCTTTGATTTTGTTTCTTCTCTACGTCCTTGAGACCTTTTCATCAACTCATCTGGATCTGTGGTCTTACTCTGTGTACTAGTTTGCCTTTGGAAAACTCAATCAGTTACTCCCATAAGTAAACAACTTGCCTGTTGTTGACGCCTGTTGTTATGGTAATGCACTTAAAATGCCATGAATTGCTGGAATTACCAGCATCTAAATTTGGGTTGAAATATGCATTTAAAAACAAACAAACAACAACAACATCAACAACAATGATAAAAAAAAACCCAAAACAAAAGAAAACAAAAAAATCAGCAAGACATAAAAAAAAAAAATGTTTTAAAATGTGGTGGGGTGGGTGGTCTGTGTGTGTAAGGGGTGGGCGGACGAAAGGGTGGGGGTGGGGGTGCTGGGGCGGGGGGTGTCAATTACATTGTCACCGGCTGAGCTGGGGTTTATAGTTTAACCTGACATTACACCTCCATGTGGCATAAGAAAGTCACATGACCTCTTAAACCCCACTGATTGTTATTTAACCTGCAGCTAGGAGTTAGCTTGAACTCAATAGGTATGTCCTCAGAAATAGCACAACAACCACTTAAGGCCTCTTCTCCTACAGGCTTGCTTAAACCTGAAAATAAGTTTTAATAAGTTTGAACAGCAATTTAAGTAGCTGGAGACATGTATCTGTTAATATGCACCCCCATTTAAGCGCGTATATTTATGTTGTTTCTGCTTTTAACTTTTAACCTTTTTGTTAAATTTAATATCTCCTAAGTAATTTTTGTAGTTAATCAAAGCTACTGGGATACCCTTCAGATTCTTTTCAGTCTCTGTAATTTAAAAATTTCTTTAAAGTGTCAGTGCATGTCAATAACCATGATTCACACCATCCAGATTAAGAACTTGAGTAGACGGTTGAGATGAAATCATTAAAGAAGTCCAAACACTGTAATGATGACAGCATTCAATTATTGTTGTTTTATTTATTACAGTGAATAAATTATATTCTTTGGTGGATGTGAAATGATTTTATGTAGCTGTGCTGACTCTGCAGGGTTAATGTTGACACTGTAGCGTACTTCCAGCTTTCAGCCAGTTTAATTTAAAGATTAGCTGAGCCTATGCTTAGTGCATCAAACTGCCACTAGATCGGCACCATTTCAATATGGTTTAATTAAAGAAATTGGAGAAGTGAAAAGAAACATGAAACATATGATTTAGGTCAAAATAAACAAGAAGAATACTTTAAACCCATAACATCCCATCTATAATCTTTCAATACCAAATCCACACACAAAAAAAGACGAAACAAAAGGAAAATAGTTCACAGGAGAGGAGAAAGCAATCGTTACAGATTGATCAGGCCTGATGCTGCGTTCCTCCTCTGTCTTCAGGACAACCACACAGTGGTACTTGTTGTGATTTATTTGTTACTTAAACAAGACAGAAAACATGCACACACTCAAACACACAGCCACACTCACCTATCTGTCTTTTCTATTATCCAGAGAGGTTAATGACTACATCTTCATCATGCCTGCTGTGTTTTGTGGAGACTCATACGTCCCGCAGTACAGACAGAGCAGCAGAAGACGGACAGAGAGAAAGCAACACAGTAAAGTGAAGGGTGGTGTGGGACCACTAAGACAAAAAAAGACAATGATGAAGACATTTATGGAATGACAATTACAAGTATAACACCAAAGTGGAATTCAAAACTAAAAAATGAAGCTTTTATATAAGTATGACATTGTAATTTGCACTTTTTGATGGATACAGTGAAAAACTGATCATTCTGTGTTTCTTTCTGACAGACAGATGTTTTTTTTCTTAGAAAGCAAATGGACATTTTCTACAAAATCATAGGTGCTGGCATGCAGTCTTGAGAATATGGTGTCATTTTGTATTCTGCGCTGATCTATAAGGAGTATGAATGTAAATCAATACTCTCATTTTCCCTCTTCTAACAAGCATTGTATAAGAAAAAAAAGTTAGGGTAAGTCTTATGCACACTGCAAAACCCTCGTATCTGCTGAAAAACAGCCATCAGGAGACATAAAAAAAGTACATTCACTCACAAATGCCCTCTTCTTTCTCTCAGCGGCTCTGTGCAGAGATAACACACACATACATTTTCAGTCTCGGTGAGGTCCCACACAAAGCCAATGGATCAATTTGTCTTTGTAGGGACGATGTTGGTTTTTGTTCTTTTTTTTTTGTCCTTGTTTGCTTGCATCCCTGTTTGTTGTGCAGAGACCCTGATGTCTCCACTCTCCACAGGCTGGTCCCTGTTAGCCTCCCATCTCCTTAACATCTCTAGCTTTGTGAAGAGGCTGCAGGAAGACATATTAGCCGTGCCCTCGGATGTCTCCCGGGAATGGTAGATAATGCAGTGTGAGTTTATGTGATTTAGACAGAAAGAATATTTGTATAGCTCTCTTTTTGTTGTTTATCTCTAGAAGTGCATATGTGTCTGTGTATTCTCCTCCTACTTTTGTCTTGATCCCCTGTCACTTTCTTTTGTTGCAGTCCTTCCGCCCTTCTCCTAACCACCTATCCATCAAATTAGTTTAAGAACCTCCCTTGCCTCCTGGTCCTGCTTCGACATCCCCAATCTCTAAGGCTCCTACATATTTAGGCCCTTCTTTGTGCTTTCTGCTCCGCACCATCCTCTAGCTTTCTCATATCTCCTGGTCTCAGAAGAGTCCTCTTAATCTCTCTACCTAAAATGTCCTTCTGCCTTCTCTTTGCACTGCTGTATCTCTTACTTTGACCTGGCTAATTCCCCTCCTTTATATCTGCCATCCACACATTTTTCTTACATTCTTATATCAGTTTGTCTCAGTGGCCTCCTTCTCTCTCCATGCTACATATCTGTCCATATATCTCTTGTCTCCACAATGCTTTCCTGGTATCTAATCTCTTTATGTTTTTATTAGTCACGCTATAATCTTGCTTTTTATCCATGCAAATTGCAAATTCCCCTTTCTCTGATCCTGATCTGAAGTTGTATTTGCAACACACACTTCATTCGCTGTCTATCCCTTTAGCTTTGATCCGCAAAGGGCTGCAATTCATATTAAATGTCAAATGACTGTGATCAGCAAATCAAATCCCTTTAACCCTTTATTGGTTGAGTAAGTTGAAATGTTGATATGAATATCATCAGGCAACTTTAAGATGTCCTATTTTTTTTTGACAACTTTTCATTATATGGACCAATAACTTAAAGCATGGGAACTCATGTCAATACTTCAACAAAAAGGAAAACAAAGGGTAAAAAAATGAACAAAAATGCACTTTTACCCTTCAATAAAGAGACACAAGTATAGGAAATTATTTTTTATGTCTTCGCTCAAAGTGAGGCAAAGAAATTTGATGAAATATACAAGAAGCATTGTTCTGAAAAACTGTTCAATCATCAGACTAAGCGCTGACAATTGAGGGTGTCAGAAGTGGGTATAAAAGGAGCATCCATCACAGGTTTAGTCTTTCCAAAGAAAGCCGTGAATAGTTGGCTCACAAGTCTGTGCTAAAATCTATGGCAAAATAATAATAATAATAATAGCTTTAATAATAATAATAATAATAATACATTTGAAATACAAGTCATTTGTGAATTCCA
>JAOWBL010002208.1:0-14025 GCA_028564865.1 Zenarchopterus dispar
ATATATATGTGTGTGTGTGTGTGTGTGTGTGTGTGTATATGTATACATATATACATATATATATACATGTATATATATGTATATCTATACACACACACACACACACACATATATATATTTAAAGACTGTCCCATGAAGGCATGTAATTTAAAAAAAAAAGAAACTAAGCTAAAAGCCGTGACAGGAAATGGATTAACTATCTATTGAGCTATTCATCCTTATCGAGCTGTAGTTTAAAGTGATATCCAGACCAGCAGATGGCGCTGATAAAATAATCCAAAAATTCAGGCAGAAGGAAGTGACGAGAGATTTCTATTGCGCATGTGTAAAGTCTTGAACTAGTCAGGCGGGCAGATTCAAAACATAAATATGGATTTAATCTCTGCCCTACAGTTTCTCAAGTTAAATGAAATTCCAGAAGGTAAAACTTTATTTTTGTGTTGTTTACACTGCCAGTATTTAATGTCAGGAATTTATTGATGTCTAATATTTTTATTTGTGTGTGTCCGCTGTGATGTTGCTGTTTCCCGGGTAAAATCATATTTCGTTCTCTCGTTTCTGCGACGAAAAGCAGCACCACAATGTCCCAAAGCTGCCCTTTTTTTCTTTTAAAGTATTACTGGTGGGAAATATAGATACTCGGCTAATAATAGTGATACGTTTGGAAAAACTGTCTCCGAATACTTGTTTAGGGAGTTAATTAGAGAGAGTGCCTTTCTGTTGTTGTGTCTCAATATGTCATAGCTATGTTGTAAAATATTCGTTTCTGGGGTTCAGTAAAACAGTGATCCAATAGATAGAAAACTCTCGAAAATTACAGGTAGATTTTTTTAAATACATTTTGTACTTAAATGTTTAGAAAACGCAAAGCTTTAACCCTCTGTGTGACTGTAACGCTGAGATAACGTTTCCTGTTTCCTGACAGTTAGGGTTCCTGAAATGCGTTGTTTTGTAAAATGTCAGAGAAATAAAAGACAATTATTTTTTAAAATTACTTTATTCAAAGTCAAAAGCTTAAATACCCATAGCGTTCAGTAGCATTTGGATGTTTTAGGTGTCTCTCTAAAAGCTATTCACAGTACATTGCTTCACAATCCACCGCACTGGTGGATCAAAAGGTACAATTTGTGTCCTCCTGGTTTTCACATAGCTTTTCAGCACTGCCCACAAATTTTTCTACAGTACTGAGGTCAGGACTTTTTGATGGCTACTCCAGTACCTCCACTTTATTGTCTTTAAAGCACTTTCAATTAATTTGGATATATTAATGTGGTCATTGTCCATTTGAAAGACCAATTCAGCTTTAACTTTTGAGTGATTTGATGCTGTGGTCTATTTTTGTGAAGTTCTCCAGTCCATCCTGCAGCAATGCAGTCCTACATCATGACATTGCTATCAGAATCAGAATCACTTTATTGCCAATCCCAGTAAAACAGGTTCACAGACTAGGAAATTGCTCTGATGTAATGGTGCAGATATAACAAAATACTGGAAAAAGTAAATATAGAATGAAAACAAAATGAGAATAAAGCAAAAATTAATAAAAAATAAATATACTTGGTACAAGTTTATTAAAAAATAAAAATTATATATATATATATACACGTATAAACATATAAATACACACACACACACATACATATTTGTATGTACGTACGTATGTACATGTGCAAACAGGAGTAGGTTCACAGTGTGACTATTTTATTCCAGAATCATTTAACTATTTATCATGAGTCTGATGGCTGAGGGTAAGGAGCTGTTGTAGTGACAATAATAATCATAATTCACCACCATTTTGAAGAATAGTTTTACACACTGTTATGTGTTAATACATAACTTGTTTTGTTTGTTTTAAATGCAATTAACTATAAGACTGGTTTGTCACATTGAATGTATTTGATGTTCAATAATCAGTTAAAGTGAATATGGTAGTTTAACGGTGTCGGCCCCTTTAATTGGGCCGCCATGTTGAAAACAGTTGTTTTTGATTAAGGACAGTGTCATCTGTGTTTTTTGGCCAATAAAGGGACTAAGGTCAGTCCTGTGCATTATCCAGTAAACTGTCTCCCGTGGATTTTTTCAATTTTCTACACTGTTTTTGTGGTGGGAAGTTCTGGTCTGGATGGACCGTAGTCTCCTGTCTGAGGGGAGGGGGTTAAACAGGTTGTGTCCAGGGTGGGAAGGGTCAGCTGCAATCCGACCTGCATGGCCTAAAGTCCTGGAAGTGTATGGGTCCTATAAAAGTCGGAGGTTGCAGCCGATTACCTTCTCAGCAGTGGAGACAATGCACTGCAGTCTGTGTCTGTCCCTGGTGGTGGCACCAGTGTATCATACAGTGATGGAGGAGGGGAGGATGGACTCGATGATGGCTGTGTAGAACTGCATCATCATCTCAGTCGGCAGTTTGAGTTTTCTCAGCTACTACAGAAAGAATATTCTCTGGTGGACCTTGATGAGGGAACTGACGGTTGGCTCCCACTTGAGGGCCTGGGTGATGGTGGTGCCCATTGGATTGGTGGTCTGAGGTCTGCCGGTTTGGCTTCCAAACATAACAATGATTGTTATGATTAACATTTCAGTTTTAGTTTCACCTTTATATAATTATTTTCCTTTGGGAATTAATAAAGTATTATTAAAGTAATTGAATCTAACCACAGTACACATCTCCAGAAATGAATATCTTTGTCACTATGTGCTGCACATACTCAGTGTTGACTAAAAAGTAAGCAGATAATAATACTTGTACTCACAATACATCACTGATTATAATCTTTTTGATTCCCAGCATGGGTGGATGAGATCTGGGATGTGGAGTTCACAGAGAGGAGACCATTGGGTGACAACTTAGAGGAAGAACTCAAGGGCAGCAGAGATAAAGCCTTCAAAGCTCTGTACTACTGTTTACTGTCTCATGCTACTGACCAGCCACAGTCTGCAGGCAGTAATGATATTTCGCAGGTAAACTAAGCTTTTGTTGGTGTATTGTGGTTTTAATGAAACTGGGTTCTTATTAAAGACAAACATTTGATTTATTTATGGCTTCAAAGGGATCCTTCTTTGGTAAAATTACATGGATATATTTATATCGCCCTCATAAAAACATGACAAATTCTCTAGATATTGAGGAAAGAAGCTCAAATGCTTCTTTTACAATTTATTTTAGCATATAAACAGCTGGACCATCTTTGATGAAAGGAACGGTGATTTAAGTTGTACCAAAATTTATTGTGGCCACAACAAAGTTATGGTTGAGTTTTGTCCTGTTACAAACTTGGAATCATTTAAATAAATATGAGAATCCTGTGACAAAAAGTTTAACTTTTGTGACTTTGTTTTTTGGATGACCTATTTTGATGATGAATTCATATTTCATATGTATTAATGTATACTATTATTTTGTGCAATAAGTACTTTGTGAATTTTGATGACAATTTAGGTAAAGTATCTAGTTTAACAAGTATCTAACTCATTTTCTGGAATACAGCCAGAATCTCTGTTCTTAGAAAGAGAGGAAATATAAGCATATTTCTGCCTTTTTTCTGCCTTTTTTTCTTGTTCCCACAGGACTAGTGTTGACTGAAGAGCTATGCTAACTTGTAATAATTATGGTGCACATCTGTGATAATGGTCCAGTGTAACTGTCTGTGATTTTGTCAAGTAAAAAAATCCACTACGTGATCTGACTTCAGCAAACACAGATGTTGTGGGATTATTTTAATCCCATTGAAATGCACATCTCGGTAATTCAGTGAGTTGCAGCTAGAAGCCTTAAATAATTTCCTCTAGTGACCTTTTCTGCCTCTTTTCAAGTGTAACTGTGGCAGCTGCTGTAGATATAATGATATGAGCCTATGTGAACTTCATATGACCTAAAAATAGTATATTTTTGGTGAATAAAATAAAGAATTTAGTCACCATTTATCTTCACATGAATATATAAAAAGCAAGAAGCCCACAGCAGCAGAGGAGCAATGATGAGAAGGACGATGTGTGTCTTTTCAGCTTTTTGGCGGCAGCACTAAGCACTATCTGTCTCTTGTGTTGCAGAGCATCTGGGTCATTTTTAGGGAGAACGACATATCAGTCAAGTGTCTGGTGGCTGTGTTGTCTTTTTTTGTTCTGGCCGCCAAAGCAAAAGCTGCTAATGTACAGCAAAGAGTGAGCGGACTGTACGCTGCCTCGCTCTACCTGCTGCTGCTGAGAATCCCAGGTGAGCGAATTTGACATCATCACAAAGTTTCAGAGCAGCCATAAAGTTATTTTTGGTAAAACGATGGAGTTAAGCTTTAGCTTTTATTCAGGTTTTGGGAGCTATTGACACAATTTAAATAATTCAACATGCAATAAGCTGAAAAATAATATTTTCCCTTAACTGCTTCTTTGTTACGTTCCTTATTTGTTGTTTTTAAGACTGTACATTCTCTGGTTGTTTGGAAGACTTCTTGTAATGGTGAAAATGTTTTTTATTGTAAATTTCTATAGGCATTATGCAGCCTTACTTTGGGCTAACTTTTCTGGGATGTCTGCTTCTGGCAGACTGGTAATTGTTGTGAATGTTTCCAGTGAATAATCTTTCTCACTGTTATGCACTGTACTCCAGATTGTTTGTTAATGGTTTACAACACTTTTCAGACTGCCATAAGACAACATTGCTTCTCTTCACCCATGGCTTATATTTTTCCCTTTTGGAATTGCAATAATGCATGTCTGATCAGCAAACCAGTAAAACATCTGTTTTTATAGAGGTGTGCACATTTGCTGATAATTAACTCATTGAGAACTGATGTTTAGCAGAACCTGAAGTTGTGTTTGTGTTTACTATAATCTGCTTTGATTTAGATTTTTTTTAAATGATGTCTTTATGCAAAAAACATGGATTAAAAGAAGGGATAACTTTTGCATGTGACTGTGGGTGTATGTTTGTCTTTTAAAAATGATTGTGTGTAAATCTTTACTGCTTTCTAGGGAGCATTGCCAACAAGGTTTTTCATGAAGTTTTGATGGACACTTGCTCTGACTTGACCTCACACTGCTGGCCTCAGGATTGTGGAAAAAAGCGGAAGAAGGACAGCCTGAAGAGTCAGACGGAGGGCAAACGCTCCAAACTACAACGCAAAGATCATACAGAGGTATTTTATTGTGTCAGAGATCCTTCACACTCAACAGGATTGTCCTCCACCATCAAGCAAGTTCACTTATATTTGGTTTTATTTCCTTCCAGATTGAGTCTGTGTAAAAAAAAAAGAATATTTTGCTAAAAATAATGTTTTTATTTGGACTGCTCTATTGATCATCTCTATTGTCCGTTAAATAATTAGCTCATACATTGAATCTATTGCCCTCTAATGTAGATTCAAAATCTGCACATGTACTAGAGGTTGACCAATAGGGACTTAACTATGGCTCATATGGATTCAGAATTTTATGTCATCAATATTTTTAGAAATCCGGGAAACTGATGGCTGATTTTTAAGATGTTTCTTATCATCATTTTTTATTTGGCCAGTATTTGTAGTTGTTTATCTTTTTTCTGTTTGATGCCATACAATATGTGCAGCATGATAGCTTAGTAGTTAAGTTGACTGAGAACTCTAAATTGCCCCTGAGTGTGCATGGTTGTTCGTTTATGTATTGTACACCAACAGGGAGTAGCACATACATGGGCAGAATACAGTTGTTGCTCTTGGACCATCTCAGTTAAATAAAAAAGATACAAGAGAAACATTTATAAAAAATTCTGTTTTGGTAAAGACTATTCAAGTAGTCAAAAAGAACAAGACATTTTTCAACCAAGCATGCTAACTACAACACAAACTTGTCTTTGAGAAAATAGGAAAAACCCCTAAAAAGTTTTCTAAATTATTGTACAGTCAGAAATCTTTACAGAACAGTTCAGCATCTGCAAATCAGCAGCCATTGTTTTGCTGAAATGATCAAGAGACTGTGCCACAACACAAATCTTCAATAAAACCACGTTGCTGAGAGAAAAATAAGCATTTATATATTTTTTCTGCTTAAGCACTAGCTCTTCAGTTCTTTACAGCAGAATGCCATTAATATCAGACCCTCAAACATTTATTTGCTTATCACAAGGCCTATAGTCATCACAATTTTCAACACTGAATTTGACATATATATACCTGTCAAACTTCATTATAGATTATGAAACACAGCTGTAAATGTATAAAATAGTGCATTATTAAACACATTTTTATGTTATCCGGTATATGATGGAGCCTAATCTACTGTGCGTTATTCTCAGATGGAAGTGGGTGAAGCAGAGGAAGAAGAGGAGGAAGAAGAGCTTTATTTCTCTGGCCAGGACTTGATGAAGATCAGGGAAGCTGTCACTTTCCTGATTCAAAGCCTCCTGAGACTACTACAAGCATTTCCGCTCAAAGACAGGCCGCAGAATGCCACCAACTGCACGCAGGTAACTCATGATTCATCTACATCTGCAGCTTCTTGGTTGTTGTTCAGATAAAAAGGTTTTCTGTTCTCTACAGATCTTCAGTAAACTCCTGTACTTTGAACCTGTCTTTGGGGAACTAACTTTTGCTGCTTCACGGTGAGGTTTCCTTATGCTCCTCTCTGTCATGTTGTAGAAATGATCCAAAACATGAAACTTGACTTTCATTTTTCTGTTCAGAGATCTGAGTGAGCTGCGAAGTGTTCCAGACATGGCTTTCTATGGTCTACAGCAGCTCTGCTCCACAAGACATGGAGACCAGAAAGAAGTAAAGTTCAAAGATCTTGACCTGTGTCATAAAAACGTCTGTTCATTTTCTTTTCAAATGTCTAATAAAATATCATGATCAGAGTACAGGTTGTAGGATAGTTTCACTAACAGTCTAGAGATCTCTCTTTTTATCTTCTAATAAGACAAAAATAAGAGAGTAGAGGCTAGTAGGGGTTTTGTTGTGGTATGCTTACTGTGGTATATTCAGACCTCTATCCCTCTCTGAAATTGTGATACTGCTTTTTTTTCTTTTTTTCTTTTTTTTTTTTTCTTTTTTCGAATTAAAGTTTTACCTCAGGGGTTTTGACCCAAAAACTTGAGGCAAGTAGTCCACCGAGAACAGACTTGATTTCTGGCTTTGTTTCTCTTGAAAAGGTTGGTTGACACTTTGTGTTTGCTTCCGGAGAACTTATCATTTACTTTACTTTACTTTACTATACTATACTATACTATACTATACTATACTATACTATACTATACTATACTATACTATACTATACTGTCTTGATAATGTGCCTGGAAATTTATTTTGTTCTATTTTTTCCTTATTTAAATTAAATTCTGTTTAGGTTTTTTTTATAACTCTTAATTCAATGAATGTTTGGTCTGACAGGAAGATTATTGTGTAAATTAGAGGTGTCCTCAAATTGATGTTGTAGTATCTGAAGGGGATTTGGTCTAAACCCATGTGGCCGTATACCAGTCTCTGCGTAGGGTTTTCCACCAACTTCTCTACGTGATCCTGATGATGAATAAAGGCAGCCGAGGAAAGCCATCCCTCCTTGTACCCAGTCAAACCATTCTTGCCACTCGGGACCAGGCCATCCACTTTGTTTGGTAGGCAGCTTTATTTTGATTAAATCTTAAACTAAAGTGTAGAATTGCATGCTTAAATCTCAGTATGGTTTAAATGTGCAATGTAATAGTGAAGTTTTAATTAGTACCACTGTTGTGGAAATGTTGTGGAAAAAAAGTATCCAATACCTCCGTATAATACATTTTAACCACTAGATGACTGCAATACCTGAATAAGACTGAAACACTCTAAAATACACTCTAAAATAAAGACTGAATTAGTGAATTATTTAATTAGCTTTTGCAAGCAAAAGGGTTAGAACTTACATCTCAAGTTTCAATGCAGAAGTGACAACGTAATACAAAACACAGAGATTTCAAGCTTCTAGGTTAACATTCATGGCATGCTAACCATCATAACAATCTTGCTATGCAAAATAACACCTGTCAAAATATTGAATTGCCAGACACCAAACCAAAGATAGAGAACTGAATATGCGTAAACTAGAGAAAACGTAGAGTAAACGTATATCTAAGTCAAAGTCTAATAATTCCATTACAACCACTTTAGTTTTGTTTTTTTAAATTATTTCCTAAACAATTGTGGGTTTCTTCTTACTGAACCTGTAGATTTGAGCAATGAAGAGACACTTCATTAGCACAGAATCATCCCTAAAATCATTAGAATCTCCTCCATGTATTGGAGTTGGACTGATTTTTACAATAAGGAAATGATCACGGTTAGGCAGTTCTTATGGTACACTCTTTACCATTTTAAACGAGATACAACATTTAATCAGCAGTGTGATTCATGGGTTGATGACTGACATCTGCTGGTGATTAATAGATATGCCGTTAGATTTTTCACAAAAAAAGTTAAAAATATCAAATTGGTTGTAGTAGGAAGTGTACTTCAGATTCAGAGTAATGTTTCTTTGGTAATTAAATGAATTTTGTTTTATTGTTCTTAATTGTCTTTGTGATTACAGTCATCTTGTTAATGAGCTGAAAGAAGTGGCACTGCCTTTCCTTCAAATCCTCCTGCAGCATATCTGCTTTCAGGTTAAAAAAAAAAAACACATTAAGCATTTTTGTCTTAAAGTTATAAAACTAGTAGTAGTAGTTAATCTTTTTTATGGTGTTTCTAGTGAGTGCATTAATGGCTGATAATTCATATGTCTGTTGGGTGGACGTACAGATGGTGGAGAAAAGCGAGTTTCGAAACCATGGAGCCCAGGCTGTAGGCATGCTAACGTCTCACATGAAAAGTACAGATTATGGCCATTTCATCAAGTGGCTCTTCAACTTCTCCAGGGACTCAAAGGTAACAGACTCCAGTGATAATGTCTTTGTGTGAGAAATTAATTTAAAATGCCTTACTAAGAGACTAGTAGATTATGATTAAAGATTGCTCTGTGTCTAACGTTAAAGTAAGTTTAATTGAAGTAACTAATATTTTTCCTAAAGATTTTTTTTTTAATTTAACCAGGTGAGTCAATTGAGAACCAAATTCTTATTTACAGTGATGACTTGACCTATTAAAGGTTGTTCATTTGTCACAATCTATTCAACTATTAATTTGATTGATTTCTTTTTTTATTTTACTTTCCAAAATGCGGAAAATACTGAGTTTCTCTACTCTAGTGGTCTGTTTGTGGTAGTATTTCCTCCTATCTGTCTCTTGTGCACTTATTTGTTTATTCACCCTTTTCCTTTTAATGCACGCACACATGCACCTTAAATCCTTATAACGTCATTGTCAAAACTAGACCACCCCCCCACGTGAACTATTTTTGATACTGGCACAAATGTTCTGACTTTTGAAACATTTCTACATCAGATGACATTTTACTGATGCATTACACTAATGATCACAAATTCATGCGCTCTCCAAATTTGAGTGCAGCTAATTTCACCTAGTGGATGTTGTAGCCAACTATTTTATTATAGTGCGTAGAGTGGGTAGCGAGGTGATCACGTGGCAGAAATTTGACAAGAACACAAATGTGAGTGAGACTGATAAAGATTACATTATGTTGATTTATTTTGTGTCCTTGCAAATTCCACTGCAGTATTCACATTCACAAGGTTCCACACCATGCTCAAAAGTAGTCCACCAGTTCTCTGAACTCTCTTGGTCACCATTGACACACCCCACAACAGCAGAACTTGATTTCTAGAGATGACAAGAAAAGTTACACTGGAAGTTAGATGCAGACAGAGTGGGGAAAAATGGTGATAGTTGGGCTGTAGGGCTCCTGAGATGCTGGCCAATTACTCAGACACATAGCCTTTTGAATTTCACCAAGTGTCTTCTGGTTGTCAGGTCATCAATAAGCCAGGTGATTGTGGAGGCACACATATTTTCTGGAGCTTTTCACATAGCAGTGCAGGTTGTTCAGCAGCTTTCCAAAGTGGGCACAAGGCCTAAGTGCTGCACGATTTCATGTGTTGTAATATAAATGTTTAATTGGATTACTTGTATAAATAAAAATGGGCCACGTTAAGCCATTAAAAGGTTACAAATTAAAATATATTCTTAAGCAGGATATCACTGGAGGAAGATGGGTAAATAAATAAAAACAAGAAAACAAATCAGCTTTTCTTCTTAAGCACAAACTAGCTGCAAACACCATTTGTTCATTTAATCTCAATAGGAGGAGCTCAAATACAGTTTACTGAATCTGTGTCTCCATAGATGGTCCACCGGCTGTTCTCTGTGGATGTGGTGATGGTTCTGTTGGAACAGCCAGAGAGGAAGCCAGAGGAGTGCCAGGATCCAGAGCTTGCCAGTTTTCTCCCTCACAAGTTCCTCATCCAGAACCTGCTGTTTGCTCGGCGGGTGGACGAATCACCCACTGTCCAAGGCCACGCCTTTTCCTGCCTGGCTCAATGTCTGGAGCTTTCCTCACTCAGCGTCACCTGGGCTGTACACAGTCTTTTCTCTGCCAGTAAGAGCACACACAGCACACACACACTCCAAAAGTGGAGAGTTTTTGTACATGCTCACCACTTTATTAGCTATAGCATGTGTACGGGTGACTGTATGTGTGTATGTATGTGTGTCCATCCATCTATTAACTTCCACCTATCTGGGTTTGGGTTACGGGGGTAGCAGTCTAAGCAGAGAGGCCTAGAGGTTCTTCTCCCCATCTATCTCCTCCAGGTCTTCCCAAGGGGCATCATGCATACACCCAGGAGAGTTGTAACTGGGGCTTGTAATCTCTCAGCTGTGACCTGGATCTGCTTCTAGGTCTTCTCACAGTTGGGCACACTCAGAAGACCTCTCTTGGGAGGTGTCCAGGAGGCACCTGGTTATTATAACCAGGTGCCTGAACCGCTTCTCTTCTCGGTGTGGCGGGGCAGAGATTCTACTCTAGGTCATCTAGCTGAGCCCATCTAGCTTTTAGCCTGCGATTAGCTTTTTTTTTTTTCTTCATTGCACTTAGAGTATCCTTCACTTTTAACCAGCCCCCTTGCAAGTTTCTTGCTCACTCCAAAACTTTCTTTGGTTTCGGCTGCATATGTCACCACTTTCAGCTTGTAATCTGCAGAATATGATTTTATTTTTGGGTCCTGTCGCAAGTATGTGTTCGTTTATCCAGGTGGGATGAACTTCAACAATAAAACGGCAAGAGAATCAATATTAAGTTTAACAGGATTTAATACATCAATGAGATATAATAAAAGACATTAATACAGAGAATCAGTTTACCGTCAGCACGCTGACCACCATTCAGTCACCTTTAAGAGTTGGGTGAGAGTGGCACCGCATCAACAGAACAATATCCATTTATCCTTTTTTCTAAAAAGGGGAGGTTACATTATGGTTTATGACCATTATGTTTGAATGAACTGCAGGCATGTGAGTGTCGAGCTGCCAGGAAACACCTCCCCATTTGGTTACAGGTAATTAAGCTATAAAAGGTGTTATCAGTACACAAACAGAAAAGGGAATGCTAATGACCACAGATAAAGGGACAATCTGTATAGCTAAAAGTCCCTACCATAAAGTCATTCGCCAACAGGGGCATTTGTTCAGTCTTTCTCAGTTGTTTTTATAAGTTGATGTTTAAATTTTAAATTTTCAGTGGTACAGGAGTAATAGGAGTAGCAGATACTGGCACACAAGACTGGAGCGCCCTCTCATGGCTGTCAGTGTGAAAATGACGAACATGTGAAATTATATATTTTAATATATAAGTTGCACTTGAGTACAAGTAGCAGGACCAGCCAAACCATGAAAAAAGTGTGACTTATAGTCCAAAAAATACGGTATTATTATTATTATTATTATTATTATTGTTATTAATAGTAGTAGTAGTAGTAATCGTAGTAGTAATATATACTTTATTGATCCCCCAGGGGGGAAATTCCAGTGTCACAGCAGCAAACAATGGAAAAAGAAGAAGAATGCAATAAATAAAGAATAAAAATACAAATATATACATGCACACAGCAACACCGTGGATGGAAAAATAGAAAAAGTCCATCCAGAGCAGAGAAAGGTTAAGTCAAGCTGTTATAAAGTCTGATGGCAGTGAGTATGAAGGAGCATCTGAGTCGTTCAGTCCTGCACCTGGGTAAATACTCCGCTGGCTGAAAGAGTTGCCCATCAGCCACAGCTCGTTTTACAGAGGGTGAGAAGGATTGTCTAGGATTGAACAGATTTTGTCCTTCACCCTCTTCTTAGCCATCACCTCCAGGCTGTCCAGGTCCAGTCCCACTACAGAACGGGCTTTCCTCACCAGCTTATTAAGTCTGTTGGCATCGCCAGACCTGAGTTCACTCCACCAGCACACTACAGCAAAGAATAGTGCACTTGCCACCATGGGCTGGTAGAAGGCCTTGAGAAGCCTGCTGCAGACACCAAACGATCTCATCTCCTCAGGAAGAACATCCTGCTCTGGCCTTTCCTGTAGATGGCGTTTGTGTTATGAGTCCAGTCTAGTTTATTGTTGATGTGGATCCCAAGGTATCTGTATGAGTCCACTATCTCCACCTCCTTGCCCCAGATGGTAACTGGCACAGGTTGACTCCGGTTCCTCCTTTTAGTCCACTACCATCTATTTAGTCTTGCTGATGTTGAGCTGAAGTCGCTTCCGGCTGCACAACGCAACAAAGCTCTCCATCAGACCTCTGTGCTCTTCCTCATCATCACTGCTGATACATCCAACTATGGAGGAATCATCAGAAAACTTTTGGAGGTGGCAGGATTCAGAATCAAACCGGAAATCAGAGGTGTAGAGGGTAAAGAGGAATGGAGACAGAACAGTTCCTTGAGACACCCCTGTGCTGCTGGAAACAGTCCCAGATACGCAGCCGTCCATCCTGACATACTGCAGTCGGTCTGTGAGGTAGTCCAGAATCCAGGCTGTGATGTCCGGGTGAAGCTGCATATCCAGCAGCTTGTCTATCAGCAGGCTGGAATGGATGCTGTTGAAGGCACTGGAGAAGTCAATGAAAGTGGCTCTCACAGAGCTTCCAGCACCCTCAAGGTGAGACAGTCCTATGAGTGAGGAAGATCATTGGCGTCTTCCACACCGATGTGCTGCCAGTATGCAAACTGAAGGGGTTTCAGGAATGCAGAGAACAGTGACCTCAGGTGATGGAGAACAAGCCTGAGGTGACGTAAGCGCCACAGGCCTGTAGTCATTGAGAGTGCTGGGACGTCCATTCTTTGGTAATGGGACAATGCAGGAGGTCTTCCAGACAGCAGACACCTTCTTCAATCTCAAAGAGAGATTAAAGAGGTGCTGAAAGAAAGAAAGAAAATAGTATGAATAAGAAGTAATCTTCTTTCAGGGATTAACAAAGAATTATTGACCTGAATTAAACCAGTTAAAAGGTAAAATGAACCAAATCCGCCCATTCAGATGAAAACATTCAAAAAGATTCTTGAAAAACTTTGAATTTCCCACTAAAATCCTTTATTACTTAGCCTCTAAAGTAGAAACATTAAATGAAAAACATTTCAAAGCTTAAATATTCTGATTTTGTTGTAAATCACGGCTTTTGGCATTATGCTTATCAGTATTTTCTTCTTTTTTTTTTTTTAAGCACACGTGATGCAGCAGGTCTGAATTTTGTAAAGTCGAACTTCCCACGTTTTGATTAATTAAATCTAAAATTTCTTTCAGAAATCACAGCCCTCTTAGTATAATAACCGGGCCTGTCGTGTGTTATTTTTAATACAATACAATTATAAAAAGATTTTCAAACCATTGCATCCTTTTTAATAGAATGCACAATTTGTTTTTTGTACATCAACATCAGGATGTGCACATGCATTAGGCTAAATGTAGCTCTTTTGGTCTATGACTAAGGCTATCCATCCACCCATTTTCTGTACCTGGTGAATCTATTTTGGGATCATGGGGGTCTGCATTGCTATCTGGCTGTTCTAAAAGCTCTCAAAAAAGCCTCCAGTTGATCCAAAATGCTGCAGTGAGAGTACTGACGGGGGCTAGAAAGAGAGACCATATCTCCCC